>MCFE01000084.1:0-178273 GCA_002104905.1 Basidiobolus meristosporus CBS 931.73
GTGGTACAATATGCCACTGATATCATTGCCCCACTTGTTGACCAAAAGAAAGCCTCGGAGAAGCAAACTGGTGATGGCAATCTGCCCGCCGACTACTCATCAGTAGTTCCTTTTGAAGTTGAATCTTGTCAAGAGGTTCCAGGTAAGGGGATTGAGGCAGTGATCAACGTGTCGACCAGTCCAGAGCCCAAAGTCTTCCCCGAATTCATCTACTCCAGGAATGCCGGTCAAGAATCGGATGTGGAATTCGCGTCTCTGACAATCCAAATTGGAAGCCCGGGTTGGATCACATCTATTGGTAGCCAGTATGCTAGCTCGGTTACTGACAAACAGACTGAAGATCGGGAGATCGAGGCATTCCAAAACACCGGTGCCTCGATTGTGCAGGTTGCTATCAATGGGTTCATCGTACTTACCCTTGGAGTAGCCGATCGTCCCCGTGAGCACACCGCTGAGATCATTCGCGAGCTCGAAAAGCGCGGAATTCAAGTGTGGATGCTCACCGGTGATCATCGTATCTCTGCTACAGCAATTGCACGCGAGGTAGGGATTAAACCGGAGAGAGTAATGGCTCAGGTTGTGCCCGAAGAGAAGGCCTCCAAAGTGGCATCCCTTCAAGCCCAAGGCGTCTCGATCGACCCCGCTCGTACCTTCAAAGGACGGTACTTCCCATGGCTTCGCGACGGCATGCCTAACCATAGAAATGCAGTAGTGGCAATGGTGGGAGATGGTATCAACGATTCCCCCGCATTGGCTCAGGCCGACGTTGGTATCTCACCATCCTCTGGAACTGATATCGCCATTGAGGCCGCATCCATTATTCTTAATACGCCTAATCTTATGTCGCTTCTTACCATGCTTGATCTTTCCGCGAAAGTACTTCGCAGAATCAGATACAACTTCGCGTGGGCCTTTTTCTACAACTTCCTGGCCATCCCAGTAGCTGCTGGTGTGTTTTATCCCCTATGGCTACACCCATTCCCTCCGGAACTTGCCGGATTAGCCATGGTGCTTTCATCCGTGACTGTGATCTGCTCGTCGCTGCACCTGAAACGATTCCAGGCCAAAAAATACCTATAGATACCATTTGTCGCCTCAATTAACTGTGTGTAAAAATAAACATGAAAATCATTTTGATTCATATCAACAATATGTATATATGGCTTTGAGTAGTATCGTAGAAGTTTGGCTATTAGCACCCCAAGTGTGTCTTTATTTGCATTTACATCAGTGCACAAGTACACAGATGCTGAAAGAGCTTTATTTTGATTCAACTCATCGTACTTGGTGCACTGCTAATCATTTCTTCGTTTTTGTGCTTCTACAGATACACTCTTGAACCTATCCGTACTGCGGAATCGACCACACGAATGTTTCAACTCTGGAAACTGTGTACATAACTTGGAGTCATTTGGACAAAAGCGGTATTACTTTAATGACTACTTGGGCTTTGATGATCTAAAGTAATATGCATCCTACATGCCAATTCCTAAACCCACAGTTCTTAATACGGCAATTAGCAAAGTTGAGACTCAAGATATGCGATAGATATAGGTGTTAAATAAGTTTCATAAATCCGAAATTTACAGCATTATCAAATGAAAAAGTTGTAGCTTATGCTTTCAAGGACTTGGAAAAAACCTATAAAATATATACAGGAGGCTCCAAGGACTTATGCTATTTATGTTATACCAAGCTTGTAGTATGCGGGCCAATTCATTGACTTGGTGAAGCTATCCAAACTTTCAAGCTCTTCCAAAAGACCCTAAACTTGGCACATCATCTCATGATAACTTTCTTCCAGTATATAGAGATTCAACTTGATAGAGTGCTTTCAAAAGTAGAAATGCCTAATTTCAAATCAACAAACTACCAAGTAAATATCATACAGTTCTCTGGGCTTACCAAGTCACTTCCAATGCTTTTAGAATCTTGCTACAGTACGTGCATAGTCTTGGCTTGCATGGACAACTTTGAGAATAATCACATCTTGGGTACCTTAGATTTCAAAGTAGATCCCATGCTGTTAATTTTGTAATTACACCTAAATATTCATCTAACTTGGCTATTTAGTTTATAATCTAAAAATCTTAGAGAATTCTGACCAAACACCTTGTTGGGATGTACCTTAAATATTTTCACCAAAGTATCAGGCACCCATAATATGTAATAACCTATGAAGAAGATTTAGTATATCCTGAATATACTTGGACTGGCTTAGGGTAATAGTCCAAGTACTTCTGTATATGGGAAACTCTATCTGTAAGTAGTAATTGAGCTCTCCTAGATTGGGCATCCTGAACTCCTTAGACAGACTGGTTTTAGCCACTTCTAGGGTTTCTTGGTTATTTGTGGCTATAGTAAGATTATTCACATACAGAGCTAATAGAACTCTATTTGCTCTATCTTACTTATAATATACTATAATTAGCAATAATCCTTTAGAAAATCAGAGATTCAAAATAAAGGTCTATCTTGCAATTCCTGGCTCTCCACAATTGCTTAAGACTATGTGTAGATTTTTAAGCCGACAAACTAAGTAGAAGTTATCTTGGTCAACAAACCCATCAGGCTAGTTCATATGCATGTCCTCATCAAGTTCTCCATTCAAAAATGCAGTTTTTGCATCTGTTAGATGTATAAAGAATATATGTTTGGCTGCAATTGCCAACATTAAGCAAATGGGATAAACTTGGCTATCAGGGCAAAGGTCTTAGTATGGTCAAGTCCTTTTGTTTGAGAGTATCCTTTGACCATAAGTCTTGCATTGGAGCTTTCAATTGTACCATCAGCCTTGTATTTTGTCTTGAAGATCCAACTGCATCCAGTTGATTTCCAGTTGATTGATATTTTGACAAACTCACAAGTTTAATTTTCCACCAGGGCCTGATATTCCTTACTCTTTGCAGATCTCCAAAACTTTGTCTGAGGGCTATTTAGAGCCTCTTTTTTACTCTGGGGTTCATCAATATGTACTGAATATGCATAGGCCAAGTTTGTACCTTGATTGATAAATTAACTTGGGCTATTTCTGGTCTTCTTGGATCTCCCAGCATTTGATACTATAATGATAACCTCTGGGATATTCAGGTGCACTGATTCAGGCTGAGTTACTGTTATCAAGTCCTCTGGAGTGAAAGGTTGGTCTACAATGTATTCTGTATTAACTCCTACTTCTAAGGTATACATCTGTGGCAATTGACTCCACCCAAAAATATAGGCTAATTTTTGATTGTGGATTGTGGATTATGCCAAATCAGTTATTGCTTTGTTTACATGTTCTGCTAATCCATTTTGCTGTGGGGAGTATGGTACAGTAGTCTCTTGCTTTATCTCATGAATCTTACAGAAGTGGATAAAGAGTTATGAGGTGTATTCTCCACAATTGTCAGAGTGTATTTTTGTGATTTTTTCACCAGTTTCTCTCTCCACCATGGCTTTAAGCTCCCTGAGCTTAGGCAGAGCTTGTTCCTTTCTCTCCATGAAGTAGAGTCATGTGTATCTTGTATAATCATTATTAAAAGTGATGAATACTTTATCCTACCCAAGGATAAGTGCATGTATTCTTTATTTAGAGTTATTGAAACAAAGGTTTCAGCTGTTGGTGATTTTACCCCCCCCCTAACCCTGACCCTTGGTTACTTCCATCCACCTAGCTCTATCACCCATAAATTTGACTGCTTAGACAAGCTTCTCAATCACTATATAAGGGACCTTACACTTTAACAAACTAGCTTCATAATTGTCAATTATTCCTTCTTATGCAGATGTAGTAAATCCTAGTGAGAACTTAGTCAGCACAACAACAGTCAATTTGAGCGGTAGCTGTTGCATGCAGCACACATCATATGTTGATAGAGATCGCATTTTTGCATATAGTAAACCTCTTGCTGGATGCTTAAAGCTTAGTTATACATCAATTATAATTGAGTCAAAGTATTTACTGGCTTATAACGTGAAGCTTAGTGAGAAAATTAAATAAAAAAATCTCACAAGATTTAGCACCACCAACAAGCTCCATATGCTGGCCAACCATCAACTCGCAATTTACTGGAAATGCTGCGTTACAATATCGATCGACAATGTTGCCCTAGTCATAGGGAAATTGGTGAAAGAGTGTGGATCGAGCCGTAGCATATTCAGTCATAGAAAAAAGTAGGATTTTTTACCAAATAGATTATCTGGACGGGAGAAAATGGCACCAAGCCCACGTCCATGGAAATAGCTTTTGGGATGTGTAACACTTCACCAAGATGCAATACTCCCAATATCTTCTATTTGATTTGAGCGATTAGCTATGAAAGGTTCTCGCAGCATCCATCTCATCTACATGATGGCAACCCTAGTGTAACTGGGTGCTGCCATCCATGGCCGTGTCACAAGTTAACAAAAAACCATCTTCCAATGATACATGACAAAAGGCTTGTATAGTATTCTGACTTCTTCACAAGTTCATTGTGGCTGGCCTCAGGCTGTCACGAAAGTATGTGAGTAACAATGGTGATAGGACACTGCACATTGCACTTCACTATAAAAGTATCCAACCTCCACAGCAGCAGCCCGTCTATGATTTATTTACACTGCAATGCTGTCGCTGATCATTTTCGTTGGCCTTGTGTTCTTTCTGCTTTGGGATAAATATTTGAAGAATAGTCAGTATTCCCATTTACCCGGGCCCAAAGGAATCCCAGTTTTTGGGAATCTTTTTCAATTACGCTTCGAGTACATCACCCAGATCCTTGAAGGCTGGGCGTGGAAATATGGGCCAGTGTTTCGCCTGAATTTGGCCCACAAGCCATTCCTTGTCATCTCGGATATCCAGCTATGTCACGAAATCCTAAAGGCGAGGCCCGATGGGTTCTCCCGTGGACGGGGCCTGGCACAAGTCGCAGAGGAGCTGAAGGCAAATGGGCTTTTTTCTCAAGAGGGAGAAGGTTGGAAGCATTCGAGATACTGGGTGGCTAACGCCTTTTCCCCCTCCAAGGTACGCGAGTTTAAAAAGTGTGTGTGGTATCGCTCCAAGAAACTCCAAGAAAGGCTGCAGGATATTGCGGAAAAGCAAGCCCATGTGCTGGCCTCAAAACATACCAGTGCCCCCGAATCCACCACTTCCAAGTTCCCCATCACGAACCAGTACGATGGCAAGGATATGACCGACAGCATCCTGAACGAGATCCAGTCTACCGTCCTCTCGATCGTCTGCGACATCTCCTTCTCGTGGGGCGAGGAGAACTTCCTTTCTAACGACGTGTTGAATCGTAGTAAGATCTTCGTGGCTAGGTTGTTTGAACGCACGTTTGCCATCTTCCCTACCTGGAAAATCTACAAGAATGAGAGGGACCGGATTGCTGAGAGTATGAAGGCCGAGTTTGAAACCCGAATCCAATCGCTGATCGACGACACCAGTCGCGTGCAGGGGAACAAAGACTCCCGAACCCTGCTGGAAATATTGATGAAGAGTACCCTGGAGGCTGATGGGGAGACCAATGATCCTTCGGAAAAGCGTCGTCGGATGCATCGACTGACGAATGACCAAATGAAAGCCAACCTGCTGACCGTTGTCATGGCTGGATACGGTAACTATGGACTCCATATTGGCGTTGCTCTGCGCTCCTAACCACTGACCCCCTGATAGAAACCACTGCCACGGTGATGAGCTGGATCCTGTACGAGCTCGCGGAGAATCCCCACTACCAAGAGCGGATACGGGCCGAAGTTCAAAAGGTGTTTGGCGATGTTAATCAGCTAGACATAGACCAAGACTTGCCGGTCATCGAACAGGCCCTTAACTCACCAGACACCCGGCTCCCATTCATCAACGCTGTGGTGCAAGAGGCTCTGCGCATCCATTCAGTGCTGCCGATCATCAAGCTGAGCGCGCTGAAGGATCATGTGATTCAGGGCGTTACCATCACCAAGGGAACCCAAGTGTTCCTTCTCACTCGTACTGCAGCCCAGCGGTCGTGGCCGACATCCGACCCATTCAAGTTCGACCCGGGACAATGGCTGGGAGAGAATGGCGAGAGCGAGAGCCAAATTAAGACCATGGGCAAGCTCGGGCTTACTTTCGGCCATGGACCACGAGTGTGTCCTGGACGGCATCTGGCCGAAACTGAATTGATTGTGCTGACCGCTTTGACTGCTGCCAACTTCCGTTTATCTACGATTGGCATACCCCCGGCTGAGGAGCCCGTCACGGAGAAGGTGCTGTTCACAACCTACCCAGCAAACATGCATATTCGCATCGAGCCCTACAAAGCTGGCTAGGTCGTACTTGGGCCACTGAAGAATAAATAAATCGCTCATAACCCTGTGTTGGTGGATTCCACCATCAAACCATCCATGCTCTGTATACCGATATACTGCAATGTAGCACAGCTGCAGCCATGTTGGAGCAATTAACCTACTGATCCAGGCACCGAGTTTGTTGTGGGGCAGTGAATGTGCCCAGCGTAGTGATCATTTGATGGGGTACAATGCTGGTGTAATGAAGAACATTCGATTCCCGGGTGAATTCCGACCGCATCTAACGATGATGAGGTGTGGATACTCGATTCTCAAGCAGGATTGTACACGTATAGATGGTTAGATTAGTGTTAATTATCCACGGGTTAGTGCATCCTTACGTCTAGCAAGTTACATGCCAGCCACTACCCATTTTAGATATCGAAGATCTTATCGGGATTTTATTCTCGCATGCCTGGATGCTCATAACTGAGCCAATTAGGCACGGCTGTTCTCCAGCTTGATTGGCCCGCTTATTTCAATGACACCGTGTCACCCAATCATCTCACTATGCTAACCTACGGCCTTCTCGATCCACATCCAGGTTCAAACTGATTTCCAAAATAACTGAATCGATTCTTCACCTCATGGAAATATTCTCAACCCCTTCCATAGCCCCCAAGTCTTGTTCTTTTCTTTCCGGGATTTTCCCCCGCACTTTTGGAAGTGTAAATACTAATTTCTACTCGATTAACCCAACAAGTGTATCACGTGCTTTACACTGATCATTGTCAAATTGCTTCGAAACTCCAACTCCTTTGTGAGAAACTTGATAAGCTTTGGGCATGCCATACCAGCTATCAGATACAACCTTCCAAGACCTTTTGTTACAAATTTTGAGGCTTTTGGGAATGATTTGGTGCACTTAAAGACATGTAAGATATCTAGCTGTTGGTTTTGCAAGGACTACTACGTTATGGGGGACCATGCAAGCTTAACTTTGGCAGCATTTTCAGGAAGCTTTGATTATCTGCAGTACTTTGATGATTGCAAGAATTAACTAGCATCATCCGGGCAAGGCTTGGGTCAGTGATTTACAATCCCTATTAAAAATCACAAACTTGGAATTCATCTGATTATTTGCTGGTATTCCAACGGTATTTTGCCGGCATTCAGCTGGTGTTTTTCCTTCAAATTTTTAGTTGCGTTTTTTGTTGCAAGTGGTGAGTAGCTGATTACCAAATTTGGTGTCAACGCTAGTGGGCCTAGTCTCCTCCTGGAAAATATGTCTGCTTGTCTGCCAAATGACTAGTACCCGAGATATTGAGAGTGGCAAGTTTAGCGAGTCTTGGAATTCAGCTGATGTTGTGACGGGATTCTGCTGGCCTTTTCTTAATATTCGTTCTTAGGGAATCTCTCAATCATCGTGGCGGTGACTTTTAGCAATTGAAGTATATGTGGGTATTGTTGATGATTTTGGGGATTCTTGGGAGAACTAGTGAATTGTGCGGTTTTTACTAGATGATTTATTAGATGTAGCAGTTGTGTCTATGCTTTTACAGGTTACAAAAACATGACTACACAGTCTGCGGTCTTTTGAAAAACTCCAAGTAGTGGCATATTCTCAGCACCTGGCATTATGATATCAATATTCAAAGAAAACCCCAAGAGAAAGTTTGGTCAGGAGTTGATCAACTTCATAGACTGGATTCAAGTGGCCAAGATATTGTCACTATTTAGGAGTAAATGCAAAAATACCAAGTACCATGAATAAGGCAAGTCACTGTAAAGCGATAGGTGACGACGTAATGTTTGGCGCAATGCACATTAAATCTTGGCTGAGTTTCTATTGAATTTTGACAAGTGCTTCCAGGTTTCTACAAGGATAAGCAATTCTATATTATAGCAATCCATATCACAGGGAAGAAGCGGCTTATACACAACCAGTTGTGTTAATTATGAAGTGCTTATACCATTCCAATCATTTTTCTAAAGCAAAATAGATCAAGAGGTCAATAGGTATAGGAATATCATTTGCAATAATAGGGCGTGTGTTTAGTGCCGACTTTACACCAATACGAAGGTATCATGCCCTCCCAGTGCATCCGCAGTGGGTTCCATCAAAGTGACAAAGTAAAACACATCACGAATACATGCGATACATTACGACTATGGTTATACTTTCCCATATAATACCATTGGGTTGCACCATGCTCGGCATTATTGATACAGGCTTTTACCAGGGGTCGGATGATATCCTCCACAGATATCAGATCCGAAGAATATGTCAATACTATGAAGTAATATAGGTCCGAAAGCAGGCGTCCATGAGTCAATCAATTTAAATCCCTTTAGACGGGGAATAGCTCTTAATATACAAACAAGATATCAATGCCAGTCAGGAATTTGGAGTGGGTGTATGTCTCAGCCATAGCAGAACAGTAAGCATGAATACTTTCTCGGACTTCGACGTCCGGTTGTCTTGCTTGGAAGCGGAAACTTGGTGGTAAAAGTAAATCCACTTCAGGATCTTCATACCGGAGTGCTGTGGATGCCCATCGACATGCTTGTAAATATTCTTTGCAGGCCCATTGTCAAAACGATGAGTATCAACCACACGGCAACCAAAGCTTGCAGGGCAGAGCAATTAGTGGTATACTTTCTCGCCAGCATCCGCCCAAAAGTCCTACAGAGACATTATAGCAAGACTTTTGGATGCCATGACAATAAATCAAATTTCGCCACCACGCTTCGTATAATAATACCTCCCGGGTGTATAGCGGATTTTGCCCATCTGTCTCCTTTTGAGGATGTACCGATTTGAGTTCTAAACAGGCCCATCCAGCAGGGTCATGCTAGACAGCCGAAAATGCACCCAACCAACCCAACCGGCATATGGTGACACATTTCCGAAACCGCTAAGAGACATGTTTCAGCTTCCATGAGAGTTGAGTTGTTAGGATACATTCCCCTTATCCTCAGCTGTTACAGCTAAGATGCGATTTGAGTGATGGGCATTGGTGATTACCCCTCAGTTGTTCGATTGCAACAGTAGTCTCTTGTCGGCCAGTTACCCATGCATTGCGACCATTAATCTTTCTACCGGCCATTACTGATGCACGTCTTGACTAGGAGGGCCTTCTTTACCCCGTCAGTCATGGTATTTGATGCACCAGCACCGATGATCTCCAAATGACTATCGGACAAGTGTCCTGGAGCTAACTAATCTACATGTTGATACTCGCTGGGGGAGAAAGCCAGTGTAGATAAATAATATAATATTTCGTCATATGAAGCTTCGACGTGGCGAACTATCAGCAAACATACAAAGATGTTGGTATGCGATGTCAGTGGGAAAATAATACAGTGGACGAGGGCACCATGTCCGAGTGATTGATGAGTATTTGCTAGGAATATTCTCTTGGCTGGCCATTATTGTAAGCCCGATTAGCCGAGCTGTAACACTTCAAGCGCTGTCAAATCCTGTAAAATATTCAGGAATGCATTTGCCATATGTTCAATCAGATTGTGCGTGATGCTTACTCTTCTAAGCTGACAGCATGTTGGATTTCAGAGTTGGAAGACCATAGTGAATTATCAAGATCAGCTTGAACTCAAGCGGTTGGTACAAACACATGATCAGTCTCCTCCCTAAACAGACCAAACTAGAAATAACCCTTTGATACAATAGTGGAGTATTCCATATATGATAATGTTGGTTTCTATAAAAGACCCCTCCCCGCCCATACTTTCTGCCCCAATACAATGTTGCTGATAATAGCATCCCTTACACTTGTGCTGCTAATTCTCTGGGATAGAGTCGTTAAAAATGCACAGTATCCTCATATACCTGGACCAAAAGGAATCCCCATATTCGGCAACCTATTTCAAATACGTCTGGACCACTTCACTCGGGATTTTGAAGGTTGGGCTTGGAAACATGGGCCAATCTACCGCTTGAAGCTGCTTCACAAGCCACTTCTTGTCGTCTCAGATATACACATGTGCCAGGAAATCTTAAAGGCAAGGCCCGATGGATTTACTCGTGGGGCAGGCCTGGCTCGGGTAGCTGAGGAGCTGAACGTTAATGGGCTCTTTTCGCAGGAAGGTGAGGATTGGAGGCATTCAAGATACTGGATAGCAAATGCTTTCTCCCCAACCAAGGTGCGCGAGTTCAAGAAGTGTGTATGGTTCCACTCCAAGAAGCTGCAAGAAAGGCTCCGCAGTTTGTCCGAAGAGCAAGCGAGAGTGCTGGCCTTGCAGCGCTGCGAGAGTGCCGACTCGAGCGAGTCGAAATTCCCCATCAGGAATAGCTATGATGGCAATGATCTGACCGAGAGCATCCTCAATGAGATCCAGTCAGCAGTCCTTTCGATTGTTTGCGATGTATCCTTCTCATGGGGAGAGGAGAACTTCCTCTCTCATGATATCCTGAACAGAAGTAAGATATTTCTAGTTCGCATCGTTGAGCGAGCAGCATCTATGCTCCCGACCTGGAAATTCTACAAAAATGAAAAGGACAGAATAACCGAGAACATGAATGCCGAGTTTGCCCAGCGGATTCAGGCTTTGATCGACAATGGCTACAAGCATCAGGAAAACCGAGACTCTCGGACCCTACTTGAGACGCTGATCAAGAGCACTCTTGAGGCGGATGGGGACTCCACCGACTTGTCTGAGAAGCGTCGTCGTATGCATCGCCTTACACACGCCCAGATGAAAGCCAACTTGTTGACTGTGGTAATAGCGGGATATGGTAAGTATTGGCTTTCTGGATTCTCCCCACTCTGTTGAACAGCTCTAACCATTCCCCTCGAACAGAGACCACTGCAACGGTGATGAGCTGGGTTCTCTACGAGCTTGCCAAGAACCCACAGTATCAGGATAGGATAAGAGCGGAGGTGCAGCAAGCGTTTGGTGATATCAACCAGCTGGACATTGAGCAGGACTTGACTATCATCGAGAAAGTCCTGAACTCCCCGGATATTCACCTTCCCTTTGTCAATGCCATCATTCAGGAGTCTCTCCGTATCCATTCGGTTGGACCTGCGCTTAAAGTGCAAGCGCTTAAGGACCACGACATCCAGGGACTAAAAATCAGCAAAGGAACCGAGATATTCCTCCTTACCCGGGTTGCGACCCTACGATCATGGCCAACTGCGGATCCCTTCAGGTTCAATCCGGAGCAATGGCTTGGGGAGAATGGTGAGAGCGAAAGCCAGATCAAGACCATGAACAAGCTGGGCCTAGCATTTGGATTTGGACCTCGTGTATGTCCAGGACGGCACCTAGCTGAAACCGAGTTGGCTGTATTAATTTCTTTGATAACCGCCAACTTCCGTTTGTCCTTCCTTGCAATACCGCCATCGGAGGAACCAACCATGGAGAAGGTCCTCTTTACTGCATATCCAGCAAATATGCACATCCGTATCGAACCCTACATGCCCAAATAAAGTACTCACCGCCACCGACCAAAGCGATGTGCTCGTTCTTTGTAAAGCAATAAATTCATCATGTGTGTTCTGAAATGACTATTGGGCTTACGTTGACGATAAATTGATCGGATCGCAATACAAGCATTGCTACAATCGTCTCAGTGCATAAGCTAGCAATGGACCATTGCAACTACAGGATAATCATGTGAGTTAGTAGTTAACGCAATCCGAGAGTCCCGTGGTGTGACTTATGAAATGGGATATCTCACACGGAACACTCCCGTTCTTGCTTACCTGTTCGCTAACCAGTCTTGTAATTGGTTGGTGGAAGCATTAGTCTCATATATGGCTTTCCCTCGTCTCGTCCGTATAGGCTGCTGCTTGCCTGCTACTCCACCGATTATCTAGGAGCTGTGAAAGCCCACTAAACTCCACTATCAATCTCCAGATCAAAGTAATCAGTCGTATTGTATTGAAGATGGTGTAGGATCCGAGCAATCCATTAGCGTCAGCACTGTGGTGGATCCAATGCCGTCAAGATTTCACTCACCCTGAATCAGATCGAAATTGGCGGGTATTCCGAATCTTCCGCTGGGTGATACAGCACTTGGGCTAGGCTCTGTGCTGGACATTGACACGTTTTCTGAGCAGATATTCCTATCTCACCTGACTCTCAGCAGCACCTTGCGTTCGTGAAGTTGTAATGCTCAGGAGAGCACAGCCTAACCAGTTATAGGTTAAGTAGCCAGTTTAACGATATTGCAGCGAGAAAAGGTTCCAGCAACTTGGCTTGGGTGTTTCCAGGTGTAACTCGCATGTCAGTTGATAGTTGGAAACGACTGATACTTCAGAATTGTAACAATCACGAAGAGATGAAACACTATCAAATTCGTCGAAAACTCTATCAGGTTTGCTAAAAAGACCCAGGTGCCTCCAACAAGTGCTCAAACCAACAGTCGGTGCTGTGACGCTTGGAAACAAACTCCAATGCAGCGAACCAAATTCGAGTTGTCAGACTTCAAGCTTATTGAATCAATATGCTATGGAAATTGAACCTTCTGGCCAACATACGCAGAGAAATTACAGGCCGGAAGCATCAGTGTAAACCACAAGGAGCCCCACATCTCCGGACTTCCTATTTCCCAGTTTCATTCGATAGATTGGCATGATAAATTATTGTGTATAATGATTTTTTTTGAGAACCCCGAAATGCCTTTCATATCAATCCGTTAGGAGCAGCAACCTCAGTATGAACCGGATCGTGGACACGTGCAGCGTCAGTAGAGCAAGTAATGAACCAAAAGCATGAGTGTTTAGAAGGCTAAAGCGAGTGTAGCCAACCCAATGAAACCGAGTCCGTAAAATAAGGGCTGGACCCAATCCACACACATCATCTCCGCAATCAACGTTGTCTTATGATAGAGGTTGCGATCAACACCACCTGGCCACGACTGCTGCTTGTCCATGATTAGTCCATTTGAAAACGCTCTAAAACTTGCACCTTGATATATAACGAAATTGGTCAAACTGCAAGTCACAGGTAGGTTGGATCCCAGCTCCCACTTTTGGCTTATATCAATATAAAAGCCCTTGGGTCTACAGTGAATCCAAACTCAAATGGTGTTGATCCTCTCATTATTATCCATTGTGCTGTTCCTTGTATGGGTCAGATACTTCAAGAATTCACATTATGCGCATTTCCCCGGACCAAAAGGAATCCCCATATTCGGCAACCTATTTCAGATTCACTGGATGGAGATTGCACGTGATCTCGAGAGCTGGAGCTGGAAATATGGGCCTGTCTACCGCTTCAACCTGATTCACAGACCGTTCCTTGTAGTCTCCGACATACAGACATGCCACGAGATCTTAAAGGCAAGACCTGACGGGTTCTCTCGCGGGACAGGCTTATCTAGCGCAGCGCAGGAGCTCAATATTGATGGGCTTTTTTCTCAGGAAGGCGATGAGTGGAGGCATTCAAGATACTGGATAGCAAATGCTTTCTCCCCAACCAAGGTGCGCGAGTTCAAGAAGTGTGTATGGTTCCACTCCAAGAAGCTGCAAGAAAGGCTCCGCAGTTTGTCCGAAGAGCAAGCGAGAGTGCTGGCCTTGCAGCGCTGCGAGAGTGCCGACTCGAGCGAGTCGAAATTCCCCATCAGGAATAGCTATGATGGCAATGATCTGACCGAGAGCATCCTCAATGAGATCCAGTCAGCAGTCCTTTCGATTGTTTGCGATGTATCCTTCTCATGGGGAGAGGAGAACTTCCTCTCTCATGATATCCTGAACAGAAGTAAGATATTCCTCTCTCGCATGTTTGAGCGAGCATTCTCCATGTTCCCGACCTGGAAATTCTACAAAAACGAGAGGGATGTTATTGCTGAGAGTACAAGTGCCGAGTTTACCCACCGGATTCAGGCTTTGATTGATAGGGGCTACAAGCATCAGGAAAACCGAGACTCTCGGACCCTACTTGAGACGCTGATCAAGAGCACTCTTGAGGCGGACGGGGACTCCACCGACTTGTCTGAGAAGCGTCGTCGTATGCATCGCCTTACACACGCCCAGATGAAAGCCAACTTGTTGACTGTGGTAATGGCAGGATATGGTGAATACTGGCTTTCTGGATTCTCCCCACTCTGTTGAACAGCTCTAACCATTCCCCTCGAACAGAGACCACTGCAACGGTGATGAGCTGGGTTCTCTACGAGCTTGCCAAGAACCCACAGTATCAGGATAGGATAAGAGCGGAGGTGCAGCAAGCGTTTGGTGATATCAACCAGCTGGACATTGAGCAGGACTTGACTATCATCGAGAAAGTCCTGAACTCCCCGGATATTCACCTTCCCTTTGTCAACGCCATCATTCAGGAGTCTCTCCGTATCCATTCAGTTGCACCAGTATTTCAATTTAGCGCGCTCAAGGACCACGACATCCAGGGACTAAAAATCAGCAAAGGAACCGAGATATTCCTCCTTACTCGGGTTGCGACCCTACGATCATGGCCAACTGCGGATCCCTTCAGGTTCAATCCGGAGCAATGGCTTGGGGAGAATGGTGAAAGCGAAAGCCAGATCAAAACCATGAACAAGCTGGGCCTAGCATTTGGATTTGGACCTCGTGTATGTCCAGGACGGCACCTAGCTGAAACTGAACTAATCGTCTTGACTTCCTTGATCGTTGCCAGCTTTCAATTATCATTGATCAGTACACCACCAGCCGAAGAGCCAGTCATGGAAAAACAAATCTTTACTATGTATCCAGCAAACCTGCGTATTCGTATCGAGCCTATCATCCTAAATAAATAAAACCTCTGCTGATTACAAGTGTATGAAATAAACGGCTAAGTCAGGGCAGATGATGGAGTAGCGACTTTGCCAATTCGGGATAGAGCCCAAATCGTTGAGTCCAGTCAAGCGGGAGCAGGTTGGACCAGATAGCATACTTTCCACACATCCAAATCCCCAATAGAACTTGAATGAGTGCTCACCAGGAATGTTCAGTGTGACAAAGCGATCCTCAAGGCTCAATTCTGATCTAGCCCTGACCCATCTGAATTTGGAACCGGATGTTCGGATCTCCCCGACCAAATCGTTGTTGCTTCCAATCAACATCAGATTCAGGAACAAGGAGCCATTGTCATCATATTCACATGCAGGATCTTTGGATACGATCAGTTGCCATTCATCTATTACCTCATAGAACAACAGTCTCAGGATTCAAGAATAGACACCAATCATCCCCATCGTCCAGATGATGGCTTGGCCTCCATCAATAGATGACCTGAGGAGGTTTCATGGAAGTCGGGATATCTTCCGAGACTATCGTGCGACTCGCATTACTCAACCACTCTTAGCGCCGTGGGTTCTAGTTCGATACCCACCGATTATTGGTCCACGGCTCTATTGGTGGCATGGTGCCACCTAACGATCTCCGCAATCCTCGAGTTCTTGTGCCTCCGCCGATGATTGAACACAGACGGGATTTGTGCCTGTTGAGATGATATCTTAGACGAATTAACTCAGCTCGACAGTTTATTATTCTATCCTTCATGAGGCAGAGTAATGGGAGATATCACGTGCTCGCTGACTTGTTGACCCCTAGCTGGGTCCCACTGAGGTGCAATTCCACTTGCAATCAAGAGAGTATTGAGCCAAGATCATGGCATATGCCCATATACCTATGGTACTGGAATGGGCTGCACTGTTTAGATACCTGGAGATGGAATAGAGTATCTGGGTGTAAGTAGGCCTGTTTATTTACAGCTATAGATGAGGCCTGGGTATCAGAGGTGCCAGCAAGGTCGTGGAAGTAAGGGGAGTAGGCTCCGGAAGAGGTTTGTAGTTATTCATTTTATGAGGATTTTTGAAAACCCAGTAGTGTCAACAATCTCGTTTGCCCATGGTAGCTGTAATGCATATAGCCATTATTACGTGGACTTTATATATAGCCAGGGCTGTGCAGCAACTTGGTGCTAAACTTAAGGATACCATTTACTGACTCATCGCTAGTTTGTTGTGCAGCGTAGCCAGTGCTCTAAAAGGTGAAGTGGTATCCCCTCATGCCCATGTTTGGATTGGGATACCCCCCCCAACAATCACATAGAATCTGCCTGCTCTCAGCTTGAACACCACAGACAACCTTATCAGGAAGAAAAACCCACCAAAGCCACCAAGAGGCTACCATGAGAGAGCACTGTTGCCACTGGGCAAGGCTGTTCCGTAGCAAAATCCCTCTTCACTTCAATGGCAGTTGTGAACTTGATGCCATAGATTTCATGCTAAAAAGGTGGCGCAAAATGCGAACCAAGTAAATATTTGGGAATCCAGGTTTTCCCTTCCAACCACGCCAGGAATCTCTGAATATTGATGACCATTTAACCGCACGATGAACGTGCACACAACTCCAATATCCTTCTTTCGCATCCAGCACTTCATTACGACTAGTCTGGAGCCATCTCAGTCTGCCGAAAGGGAGGCTAGACAACTTCCCAGTTTCACCCGTATATGAGCATAGATAGCTGTGTATATCTGGGATAAGAGCATGGATCGCTCGTGGAAAGGCCAATGCATATCCAATTCTTACAAGTACACCCGTATACCTCGCTGGATCCCATTTTTCTTTTCGAATTCATTATAAGTCGTGATGTAGCGGTTTTCGGCTGTTTGTACCCAGGATTGAGGGTAACTTGACGGATGCTGCCCTACACATATACGCTACTCTTTTTAAAGAAAAGCCCAGCAACCCTCGACCGAAGCTTGCTGAGTCCCACATCCGTAAGTACGTGATACGGAACCCACTGATCAGTGATCCTGGTGCGAAGTTTAGTCAAATCAGAATGCCATCGTTGCGGGCCATAGTTTCCTAAAACCTCAATCATGCGACAAACAATCCACCCTTGTTCTATTAATAGAGGATAATGGGCAATTGGAATCTTCCGTTGAATCCAGAAGTATTTTAGTACGACATCACCCATTAAAATCGCCAAATCATACGTGAGGGATATCAGCATAAAAAGGGTGACTTGAAAAGGCCATCAAACAGGTGATATCAATTTCTAATTTCGAGGGCTGGTGTATAGACACACTTCACTCGCTATCTCGACATATCAGTGATAGTTGGAAAAGATTTCTGCATTGTAATGAATCCCAGTTTGCCCACGAGAGCGAAAGCTTTGTTCCCATATGAGTCGGATGTGTCCGGGGACTTGACTTTTGAAAAGGAGGAAATCATCCAAGTGCTTGGAAGAGGTGAGTTGGTGCTTAGTGTTTCGGTGCTTGGTATTGTGTTTGTGGATGCAGCCTCCGTGAGAGCCACTCTACCAGATAATGCCGGGTGTGTGTAGAGTGGGTTGCTAACTTGTGCTCCTTTCGCCAACTCCTAATGTAGAAGATGAAAACTGGTGGAAAGGGAAAATTGGTGCCCGTATTGGAGTATTTCCAAAGAACTTTGTTGAGCCCCTGTACGTTTTGGCCACGCCTTTTTGCTTTTGTATTGCCTACTTACCCTTCCTTCTAGCCCCGAGGAGCCGGTGGCTGCTCCCCCTCCTCTACCACCCCGCAAGCCGGAGGAGAGCCCCGTACCACCAAAGCCTGACCTATGGAGAAGTAACACAGTGAACCTCCAGGCGAAGGGAAGAAACCTCATGCGAAGTAACACCTTGGCTGCCGACCAATATTCTGCACCTGTCTTAGATCGCGCTTTAAGAGGTAACGAGACTTACCAAAGATACGGCGGAGAAGAAACTAGCAAAAAGCTGGCTGGGTTTGCTCATTCCAACAGTGACAATATACGTAGATTTAATGAAGAAGCCGGCAATCCCTTATTGAAGAGAAACGCCACTTTGAATGAGCGGAATCTCAACCAGGCCAGGTCATTCCTAGACAAGGTGCCGGCGCTGCCCGGTAATGGAGGTGGATCCCCTCCCCCACCTTTACCACCAAAGAATGCTTTCTCTGGCCCGGAGCGTACCTTTGGCAGCAGAGATACGCACACTCCAAGCCAACCCCCCCTCCCTAGCTCTGCACAAAGACTGCCATTAGCAACCCCACCACCCCTACCTTCCAACGGCCGGCCGGGTGGATCCACTTTACCTTCAATTCAAAGGCTGCGACAATCCAAAGGGATCTCGGGCGAATCTTCAGAGAGCGAGGATTCCAGCACACCTAATCCTGAGTTGGCAACAGCTCCTAGGCCAACACCCAGAGCACGCTATGAGCCCCCTCCACCCATGAGACCTGGCTCGTCTCCTACTCCAGAACCAGAACCAGTTCCTAGACCCTCATCAAGATCGGCATACCCACCACCACCGGGATTGAGGCCCACATCCGCGACCACACCTGAGCCTGAGCCGGTTCCTAGACCCTCATCAAGGTCGGCATACCCGCCGCCACCAGTGTTGAGGCCCAACTCTATGTCTTCATCTGAACCAGAGCCAGTTCCTAGACCATCATCAAGATCGGCATACCCGCCACCACCGGTATTGAGACCCGGTTCTATGTCACCTCCTGAGCCAACACCGGTACCCAGGCCCTCAACAAGATCTGCATACCCACCACCACCGGTATTGAGGCCAGCATCGACGACCGCATCTGAGCCAGAGCCAGTTCCTAGACCGTCCTCAAGGTCTGCATATCCTCCGCCTCCAGCACAAAGACCAGCATCTGTGCCTTCACCTGAGCCCGCTCCGGTGTCTAGACCCTCATCAAGATCGGTGTACGATCCGCCCCCGGTATTAAGACCCAACTCAACGCCTACACCTGAGCCAACACCTGCTCCGCGAGTGTCATCCAGATCAGTGTACGAGCCCCCAGCGGGCATAAAACCCCCTCCTGCATCTACAGCTCGGCCGGCACCAGGCCGTAGTCCCGCATACGACCCTTACCCAGCACCAACAACTACTCATAAATCTACCCAAGAGCCATCTCCCACTCCAAGCTTTGCATCTTCAGTATCTAGCTCAAGACCGACTCCCAAGCCTGCCTCGGTCAATACACAAAGATCTACCCCAGCAACTACACCAAAAGCTCCGCAAGGAAATCCAGCCTCACCCGATCGTGCCTCTCCTGCTCGTTCGGGTACCAGATCTCCATCGCCTACCCTGGATGTCAGCCAAGGTGGGTCTATCATGGATAGAATCAAAAGACTACAGAACTCCGGCGTACGAGAAACAGAAGGGGAGGTGAATCGCAGCTCCACTCTTCGCCGGTACCCACTGTTCAAAGAAGAAAAGCCCAAACCTGTAGTGCCCGAGCCGCAACCGGAACCAGCGCCGGAACCAGAACCACAACTAGAGCCGGAATCACTGGCAAATGAGCCTCCTGCAGGAGAAGTTACCTACGCGGAGGTCTTGTATGACTTTGTTGGAACGGAAGCCGACGATTTGTCCCTAACAGCTGGTGACAAGATCAGCGTTATCGAAAAATGTAATTGCCCGAGCACAGTGAGATTTCCCATTCTCCCTTACCTGTATTAACACGTTACGTACCATTTTTAGTCGACGTGAATTGGTGGTTGGGCGAGCACAACGGAACGCGTGGAAACTTCCCTTCGAACCATGTCCGAGAGATGTAAGTCGGTTGGGCTGCTGTTGACCATTTCTGCAACCACTCACCCTCGTTCTGCCTGTAGCAAGAGCCCTGCAAAGCAAGCACCCAGGGGTGCCAATGGCCTGCATAGCGTGGCTGCCGAGATTCAATCGAAATTCCGCCAAGAGAGAGCTACTTCTCCCCCAAGCAAAGGGTACGTAGCAACCATGCTTCCATGCCAATGGCATTCACCAATCTAACATGTTCTTCTAGTCAGTAGGTCTCCCGCCTGGACAGGAGAAGTGCAGTACTAATTCAATCATTCTAATGAAATAGCAGTGGATACGCCCAAGACAGAACATTTGAAGATCCCCTCCAAGCCGCGGGGTGTTACAGCAAGAGCCTTGTTCGATTACAACGCGTCGCAAAGCGACGAGATCTCATTCCAGCCTGGGGACCTGATCACCAATGTCTACAAAATCTCCGAAGACTGGTGGTGTGGAACGCACCCGGTTCATGGAACCGGAACCTTCCCGTTGAATCACGTCGAGATACTGTAAGAGCAATGAGCATTTGGAAATTGATTCCCACTCGCATTCGTCTTACTGAGTGATTTGTTGCAGGTCGAATGGCGATTCCGAGTCCACCACTTCGACGACCAAGCAGCCGGCGCCTATCAACAGCGATCCTGTCCAGTCATCCGAGCCCAAGAAGGCGGCCCCGATTTCGAGCCCTGCGGCAAACAACGTAGACACTCGGGCCCCTGGCATCCGCGCTCAAGCGATGTATGATTTCACCGGCTCCATGGAGGACGAGCTAACCTTCTCGGAAGGTGACATTGTGGTGGATATAGACAAAGAGTCGGCAGACTGGTGGTGTGGGACACACTCGGTGAGCAAACGTCGCGGCCTATTCCCCGCCAATCACGTGCAAGAGATGTAAGTTTCACCGGGCATACTTTTCGCAGGGGACGAGCCGAGCATAATGTTAATCTGTACATAGTGGCGAGGAGGATGTCCATGATTATTGGGTTCCAGGGTTTCCGCCATGGAAGGATGTCACCGAATCGAGTCACTCAATGCTAGTGTTCGAAGGTAACCATATCCTGAATAAACGTGAGAACATCATAGAGACTTACTTAACATGTACTATGCGGAAAAGAGGCGGACTTCGTGGAGGTGGATCGGCACGCTAGGGATACCCCACGTGAGATGACCTACTCGATCGGTAGGCTGGCGGACTACCTGGTCAGGCCTTTCGATTCGGAGCTTCTGCGAGTGCGAAGCATATTTGTTTGGATTGCTGATGTGAGTCAACTGTGTAGACCGTTGTTTGCCTGGACATTGATTCACCAACCTCTCCACCGTGCAGAACATTACCTACGACGTGGAGGGCTTCTTTTCTGGCCGGGTTTCCAGTCAGGCCGCGGATGATGTTCTGAGATCTAGGCTCTCGGTGTGCGAAGGGTATGCTAGTCTGTTCCAAGCCATGTGCGACCTTACTGGAATCTACGCGCAGAAGATTCACGGATACAGTCGAGGTAATGATTTGGCTGTCGCGGGCATGTCCTAGTCTATTGGTACTGAGTCTTTTGTTTGTCACCAAGGTGCTGGCATCAACCCTCTTGTCGAATCCACGTCGCCATTGAGCAGCAATCATGCATGGAATGTTGGTACGTAGGCTAGTGGGAAATGTGCGCCCCGCCTCGGGTCAGCTAAACTAACGGCACTTGCTTCTAGTGCGCATCCAAGGTGTTTACAGGATGGTCGATAGCACTTGGGGAGCAGGTAAGTCAGCCACTCATCTGGATAGGGGCTGCTGTACTAAGTGTCGCTTCCCCAGGCCACCTGAAGGGATCGACTTTTTGCAAGGAATTCAATCCGTTCTACTTTATGACACCACCTTCCCTCTTCATTGTCAACCATCTACCAATCGACTCTCCACACCAACAGTTCATCTCTCCACCTGCCACGGAAGATGAATTCAGACGCCTGCCATTCGTCTCTCACGCCTTTATTTCATTGGGCTTAAGGTTCCTCAACTGCCCGCAAAACCTGATGACCATTGATAGGAACACCCCTCTTCCCCTGGAGTTCAATCTGGGGCTCTCCAAAATATGCCGAATCAAAGCGACCATGAACACTACTCACAGTTGTGCGGAGAATGCCACCACAGTCCAGGTAGACCATTCCAAGAGCACTGCGACCGTTAGTGCATATCCGCCATCGGTCGGGGAGTGGAAACTCGAGTTCTTCGGACAGTCCGACCTCAGTGTAAACGCGATGCCGGGCCTCTGCACCGTTTATCTCCATGTCGAGTCGTTGCCATACACTGAGCCCCCATGTTTCTGCACGCAGTATGCCGTGGATCCCCAGTACAACTTCTCCATCCGCGGCCCGTTGTTGCAAAACCTCCCTCTGCATCAGAGCCAGGACTTTGGAGTGTTCTTGTGGACAGAGAAGCAACACAAACTCCCGAAAGTCGTCCTGATCTCGCCCAGGAACAACTTCCATGATCTCCACCCCCAGATAGTGAGCCGCGACCAAGTGGAGTACGTGGCAACCGGTGTCCGGTTGAATGAGCCAGGCTCCTGGCGGGTCGGATATCAGCCGTTGGGCGCAGGCACTAGCTACCAAGTGATTGCAAGTTACACCTGTCGCTGAGAGGCCTCGGGCTCTCTTACCCTGAACCACAGCGGCTACTTTGAAGTATCTCCGTTGCACATCACCCCAGCCCCCTATTTGACCAGAAGGAACCTAAACCACATCTAGCCACAATAAAGATATCACGTTATTTAGCACCCACATGCTTGGTATCCAAGCTCTACCAGAGAGTGTGGGCTCTTAGGTTGTCTACGCTCTTTGAAGAGAGAAGGACCTGTCCTAACATGGGATACCGATTTGGCCAGAAGTCAGGTGGTTTATTGTCTGGAATGTAGCAGTGCTCTAAGTGGCTCATCGATCAGCTCCCGCAATCCATCTGAAGACATTCATGCATGTAACCAGTTTCACCCAACACTACTTCCAAGTGACCTACTTCATCAGCTTTACACACCTATGTCCTCATTGTCATCATTCCAATCAATGAGCGCAATTCGGTTCCACTGCATGCAGTCACTTGTTCATGCGATTGAGGGTAACCATCTTCTTAATTTGCCAACGACATTGCGATTCTAGGGGGCCTTCCGGCGATCGAAATACCTCGAAATCCGTACCAACCCTACTCTCCTCCACTTCTATCGACCTTTATGTCACTTCCCGACCCCGCCAAACCACCCCTCATCACCTCGGGAGTACTGACTCGTATCTTTAGTTGCCCACAGTGCGAAGCTGTCTTCACCCACCCCGTCACTCTATCTTGCGGGTACACCCTATGTTTTCACTGCGTGCCTAGCAAATCCGAATTCTACAACCGCTTCACTTGTCCCATCTCGACGTGCCCTCGCAGAACGCATCCGGCGGGGGACTTGAAGGTAGATGTCCTGGTGTCGAGAGTCGCGGAGAAGGTGGCCTCTTTGGGCCCGGTCGGCCCTTCCAAGAGCCTCCCTGCCGGGGTTCTGCGCGACCTGTCGGTGGAGGTGGAGTGCCAGATATGTTTCAACCTTTTGTGGCAACCCCTCACCACCATATGCGGACATACGTTTTGTAAACTGTGCCTCTTACGTTCACTGGACCACTACGACAGCTGTCCCATCTGCCGTCACCGGCTACCGGACTACCAATTCTTTAACAACCACGTGCCGAACCGGACCATCTCCCGTTTCCTGGAGTGCTGCCTGCCGAACGAGTTGGAGACGAGGAGGGCGGCGTTGGAGACGGAAAAGAACGGGTCTGTCGACGAGGTCCCCTTGTTTATCTGCTCCCTGGTGTTCCCTCGGATGCGTTGCTTCCTACACATCTTCGAGCCGAGGTACCGGCTGCTGATCCGGCGCTGTCTGGAGACCGAGAAGAAGCGTTTCGGCATGGTACTGCCCGGAGTGAACGACACCGTCATGATGAGCTACGGAACGATGCTGGAGGTGAAGTCGTACGAGGTGTTACCCGACGGGCGTTTGCTTATCGAGGCGGTCGGGGTGGATCGGTTTCGAGTGCTTAATTACGAGAATCATGACGGGTACTTCCAGGGCCGGGTGGAGCTCGTGGAGGACACCGACTCATCCGCCTCCTTCCAGGATTCCCCCGCGCTGCACGAGCTGCTGAGGACGATCAGGGAATTTATCGACCACCTAAGGACCGGCTCCGCCCCCTGGCTAAACCAACGGTTGGACTCCACGTACGGTGCCATGCCCACCGATCCCACCGAGTTCTCCTTTTGGGCGGCCAGCATTCTGCCCATAGACGAGTATCAGAAGTATCACCTCCTGACCCTCACCTCCACCCAAACCCGGCTCTCCACCATCGCCCAACTCACCGCGCAGTTGAAGGAGCGTTGGTGGTTCTCGTTCGGAGGCTTCTGTAATATTTTGTGACCGGGGCGATCGTGGGTGACCGAGGATTCCTCCACCCACCGGCGACTCGCCCTCCCCCCCACATTAGATCCCCCCATCCAACTGTACCATATCTAACCCGAATGTACACCCTCTCCCGGTGCCAGATTTCCATGTAGAACCAAGTCCCTCTCACCTTACCTAGCGCGTGGAATCAAGTGTATGTGGATGTGCTCTCATCTCATCTTTCCTCGCCTTCCCGCGTCCCTGGTCCCTTCTGGATGCCACTCACCCGCGCCCAAATGGGCCTATCGGGCTGGTGGCAACCCTTTGGAGAGATCTTTCCAACAAATAAACCCCCTTGCTTCTCCTCTATCTAGGTGGAGATCTCTAGGTAAGTGGGAGCCACTTTGGGATTGATTGACTTTAGGTTGTTGGGGAAGCCTAGTTGGTGGTTCCAACATCCCTCCAAGACCAAATGCCCCTCTACCCATCATCCAATCCATCTTTACTCTGGGCTGCACACTGCCATGGAGCCATGGATTGCAGCCATCAAAATCTGGCCTGGAGATTCTGTACTCCCCACTCCTTGGTGGAAGAGGAGCTGATGTGGATTGTATCCTGTGGGTCTGGGCCACACATGATGTCAACACTGCAACAAATCTCCTCTTTTGAGGTCAGACACTTCTCTTACAGTGCACCTGTTCTTGTTGAGTGGTCACCACAGGGAATTCAGCTGCTTCAATTGCCCATCATGCTCCTTCCTCCCCATGTGGTTAACTGCAAGCATGGGGCCTGACTGAAGCATTGGTGTTTGGCACACATCCAAGTCAGTATGGGTTGTGTCTGGTACACTGATACTTTGCATATCACCAAACCTCTTTGTGCCATCAACTACACTGATATATGTTATCAGCCCAGACCAACTAATATCACTTTTGTGCTACATGTATTCCCTAATAGAAATCTCAGAGTTGAAACTGATTGGATTTTTAGCTGATATTCAGCTGGTATTCCACTGGTGTCTCCACTTCAAACTTTCAGTTGCAATGTTTGGTAGAAGTACTGAGGGTATGATTACCAAGTTTGGTATGAGCATTAGTTGGCCTAGTCTCCCCTGGGAAGGATGTCTGCTTGTCTGCTGTGAAGCAAGTGCTTGAGATACCAATAGTTGTCACTGTTGGGAAAGTTGTAACTCAGCTGATATCATGATGGTATTTTGCTGGCCTTTTCTGAGTTTCTTTTCTTAGCAATCCCTAGAGTAGCCAAAGTAAAAGGCCCACCTATCTCTGTTGGGTAGACATGCAGATATATTTTTCAGGAGGAGACTAAACCAACCTGGACCATATCAAATTTGGTAAAAAGTAGCCCCCTACTTCCACCAAAAATTGCTACTCAAAATTTCAAGGAAAGACACCACTGAGAACTGGTTAAATACCATTCAAATACTAGCAGAATACCAGTTGAAAATCAGATGAATTCCAAGATTGAGATTTTTCTTAGGGATATATCACATTGTTTTCACCAAATGATTTATTGCACATGAATATAGTACTTATAGCTTTATATGGTCTTGGCAAAACAAGCATATGGGATACATCTATCAAGTACATGTGCACAAGGTTTGGGGCTACTTGGAAAGCTCTAAGAAATATCATGATATGGGGACCTGATGTTCTGATGAAAGTACTTCAAGTTAACCCCAACAGGGGATATGGTCTAAGTTCTCTAAGATTTGTGTGTAATGCTCTAAGTGACTAGGCTAGGTGGGTATTCAGGTGTAATATGAAATTTGCAACACTCCTACTCAGCTAAGTATTCATGTCAACTAGTGCTACATATGTTCAAAGATTCTTAGGTTTGTCTTTTGCTAACGGTGTGCTAGATATGCTACAAATTGTCTAATCTGTAGGACAATAAGCAAAGTTAGCAAAATCAATCTCTATAACTCTCCATATGAAATGATATCAAATATCTATGTGCTTAGTAGTAGCATGAAAAGTAGAGCTTCTACATAATTGTATACCTTCTTGGTTAAGCAAAAATAATGTAGTGGGGGCTCTTTGACATAGACCCAAGTCCTCAAAAGGTGCCATTACCTATGCTGAAGCTCTTATATTTACACATAGAATTGGTTTTACTATGGGGGATTATCAGTTGTAGCTCTTGCCAAGTGTACTGACCTACAAAAGTCCCTATGCCCACAACCAAGACTAAGCCCAATCCCACACTTAACAAGTAACTTCATTAAAACTCTCCATTCAATCAGTATTTCTGCCCTTATGCGCTTTTTCAAAGCCTTTGGCAGGAACCCCACAGCTTTATGCCTTTGTTTATTTACCAGTGCCTTCCATCTTGGTCTGCAGCTGGTACTGCAAGGTTTGATACCTCATCTGCCAGTCTTTGCAATAAATCCTTGTAATATTTGAGTGAATTTTCTTCAGTGCTGCTCCCAAAGCAGAGCTGCAACCTTGTGTTGTGGCTATTAATGTTTCAATATTCCACTGTAGTTATTGTGATAGTCTACTGGACTTGTTCAATTGTGCCAGGCCAGGGTGTGCGGCACAATCCATGGTTCTTAAGAACAATCAGGCGCAATATTTTAGCTACTGGTAGGCAGGATTGCTCTTGGACAATTTTGCACTATGTAGGATGATCCTGCACACTATGGCACAGTCTGACACAATGAGGTTGGCACAGATGATTGCGCCAACTTCTAATGTTTGTATCACATGCACAATAGGATACTGCTATTATGTTAGGCAAAATCCAGTATTTGGATATGTTTCTTTAATGTAAATGGAAATAAATGCATATCAAATTATAAACTACACTGATACTTACCATTTTGGTCACCATCACTCCAGTTGGATGGTATCTCCATGGTTAATTGATCCAAAAGTATCCTGAAGCTGTCAGCCCCCAACTGGCTGTTTGACCCATACACAAGCTACCTGATTTGCCATCAAATATCTCATTTTGCCCACTGAGCAAGTAAACACCAGATCCTAGCAATTGGACAAGGTGTCATAGATAGCACACATCCAATCAAATATGTGCAAAGCAGATCAAATGGCTGCACTGGTGTTACAGATGATGTATATATATGCAGGGTGTTTATTTATAGGGGTTCTGTATCAAATGTGAGACAGCTGTGATATGACCTATGTCAAAAATCTAGTAAGCACTGATCTGCAATGGCCTGATTTAGATTGCAAAAAAATGAGTTATTTGTATCATGATAAAAAATAGCAATTCAATGCAATTGCATCATCTTCTAGGTTTTTTTGCACAGGGATTACTACCAAAGGATTTGGTGGTGAATCACTTTGCACACCTACACTACTTCCTTGTTGAATATCATCTTGGCTACTTGTCTATTTTTAGTCAGTATTTTGCCTCCTAGCTGATGAGTGCAATGCTGCAGGTTGACTACACATAATTGCTCTGGATGATGCTACCAAACCAGCCTGCAGTGCTACATGCTGACATGTTCTGTTACTAGCCATAGGCTCTGGTGGTGGGGGCACTTCATGGGGGTCATTATCAGTCAGTTCACCAGAAGTAACTTGCTGATGGTCAGGAGTAATGGCATGTGCATGCACAACTTGATGTGTAGACATAGCCCATAGCTGAGTTCAATGTGATGCCACTTATTGACACAACTTGGCCTGCTCCAGTGGACTTGTGTCTAAATGAGCAGTTTGGAAGTTCTGGTAGTTTTGCTCTGAAGCATGCACATTGACTCAATGTGGGATGCTCTTGTGAAGGGTGTTGGTGTAGTCTGCACTGACATGTGCCAGCTTGCTGAGGTTGCAAAAGATTGTAAAGAATCCAGCAAGGTGTGCTGGTACAATCTGGACACTGTTGCTTGTGGTCTGTATTATTTCTCTTGAAGCTCACCTTCCAATTCCTCAAGGTATTCACTTACCCTCTGTCTGATACTTTGAAACTGTTGCCTGAATGAGTCCTGTGTATATTGCTCTTGGAAGCCACTTAGCCCTACCAATATATCACATAGTACATAAGTCATTTGAGGCAAAAACTCATTCAATATCTCTTAGGTTCCCACAGTTGAGGCACAATGGATGTATCCAGCCCATACTGAATAAATTGCACCCAAAATTGTTCCTGCACAGCTTCCTCATCAAATTCCCTCACTATTAGCTCATTCTTGATTTTATACTTGTCTTGTTATATATCTTCTTACATACATATGCTGGCATCTTGATGTAGAACTCATGCCACAGCTTTCTACTCAGGTTCTTCAATCTCTGTGGACTCTCTGAGGTATCCAGTTCTGCTAGCTTAATGAGTAGTGCCCAAATATCTATATGAAGGCTCATCATAGACACTTGGGCCATACTAAAATCACTTGGCAAAGACTCAAACAGATCCAACATTGACTTTTCTGGTCTGGACCATGCTTGTGAGCTTGGGGATGGGTTTTGTCTAGGTTGTACTAAAGATGAGTTGAGACTTGGTATAGGGATCACAGTGCAGATTTGGATACTTATACAGTAGTATATTGGCATCAATTATACGAAATATATACAAAAACTAATGAGATTGCTAAATTTTCCATATATTATGCATGATGCATCTTGGATTGCATTGACACAGATCAGATCACATCAATTCCAGATTTCCTATTTGATTATAGAAATGTGAGTAAAGAATTGATAAAAATACTAAGTTTATTGGAGGATGATTTTTGCATCATAATGATGGGATACATGGCAATTGATGGAGATCTATTCATAATGTATGGAAATCAGATAAATAAAGCCAATTGCACCAAATTGATTCAAATCACCTCAGCCCAATCACCTGCCAATTTCAATATGACTTGCTAATCTGAATAGTCATTTCTGATCAATCCCATCACTACCACTGGATTTCCTTTTGACACATTTCAGGAGATCCATACCAAGTACTTTGAACCATCTACTCCAATCTAATCAAGGAGATCTCTAGTTAAGCTTCTCTGCTAATACAAGAACTATTGCCCTACAATGTTTCTTCCCACCATCCATGGCAACAAAAGTCCTAGAAGCTTTCATTCCCAGCTGACAGCAATGGAGAACCACCTTGTAGAGGGTATGAATTGCATAGAGCAAGCTTGGAATACTAGGTTCAGAAGCTCTAATAGACTTCCATATCTCAGAATGTTCAGCAACAGGTTCTGTATAAGGAGTATTTTGGATACCTTTGCAGTGAGGATTAACAGACCTTCAGGAGGGCTGAGACACTTTTATTCTGGCAAGTACAATACACACTATGTGAAGTTTTAGGCACTGTCTGACATAGAGGGTAAAATCATCTGGCTTAGTGGGTCATTTTCTGGAAGTAGACATGCCAAAGCACCCTGAGTAGAATTGTCCAGAATTCAGTAGAGGGGAGAAATGTACGGCAGACTTAGCCTATGTAGGAGAGGATTGTCAGAGATTAGGATGTGTTGCAGCATATAGGAAGCCAAGGAATAGTGTGCTTAGCAGGAAGCAGAAGCTCTATAATGGGATACTTAATCATGTCAGAGCGAGGGTAGAGCATACATTTGAATATCTGAAGCAAGTCAGCACACTGGCAGGTAAATACAGAGGAAAGTCATATATAGGAAAAACCAGCAGAATTGGTAAAGTAGTTAAGATACTTATTAGTGCACAGTATAGTAATACAAGAAGACATCCACTGAGAGAAATGTGTCTGGAGCATTATGAAGAGTAAATATAGCAAGAAAAGCACCATTCTGAGCAATTTAGGTAAAATTGAGCAAAATTACAAGTAACTATATGCTACCACTGGCATTATAGTAGAAGTTATAGTGCTAGATAGTGCCATAGAGTGCCAGATTGATTTGGCACTATAAACAGGCTGGCACTATGAGACATTATCCAACAGAACAAGTCTACTGATTTATTGATGCTATTGAATCTTCTGCTTGTTGAATCTGCACTCTGTCTACAATGCAGTACATGGTGACTGTAGTGAGCCTATTGCCTTTCCCTACAGACTCATCCACCTCACTAGAGTGTAACTCAACTGTCCATGCTTCTAACTACTGGGAAAGCAGTTGTTGTCTTCTTGGTAATTCTTGTAGGCTATTATAAAATTCAGCATGTTCTGGCTGGCAGCATTGGTTTGTGAGAACTGCAGCCTTTTTCTCACATTTCATGCCTCTAGCCTGGTTAGACCTTTGTCTCTTTGCCTTTATCTATATCATCATTAGCTCCTTCACCACTATTTAACTGAGTGCTTCTTATATTGTATTACATACTCTCATTAATGGAAGCTGCACTGGTGCATTCATTTCTGACTGCTTGTCCCATATCAGTACTCCCCTGGCTTCCCAATAATTCTCTACCACATGTTTTGAGCCTTCAGCCCTGGTTGAGGCAAGCTTCAGAGGAAGCTGCAGGTTTTTATCACAGCACAGTACCACACTACCACTTTGACCAAGTGCTTCTTAAGCTAAACTACATTTCTCCCTTGATAAGTGCTGCACTGGTGCATTCATTTCAGCCTGTTTGTCCTTTGGTGCCCCTTTTCCAGCTATCTGACACTTTTCCTGCTTGTTTAGAGCTCTCAGCCTTACATGTGAGAGGTTGTTGTGAAAGCCACGGGGTTTTAATCATGACACCCTTGTTCTTCTGCCATCAATAGTGACTCCTATTCATGAGGTACTTTCCCAGTCTGGCAATGCTGGCCCAAATACTGATTGACTGTTAGCATTGTAGTAGGGTCACAGTGACACCCACTGACAGATGTGCTCATTCCTATATTTTCTACTTCACTACTTCTCTACTACCTTTATTTTAGTTTTATCCCATTTGTCTTACCTGATCAGTAATATCCCATAAGTCAGTTAACTATCACACCTGCTTACCAATTGCATAAGTTATCCCCCACCTTATGTACAATTACTAGCAGTAAGTGCTGCTATATTAGGCAAGTATATGTGCCAGTACCAGTGACATATAATTGACTTGTGTCACCGTCCTTACCATTTCCATACTGTATATGGTATTTCTATGTTACACAGGTTTCAGAGTACTGACTCCTGAATGGTTGGATGTGCTGTGCCTCTTAGAACCTTCCAGCATCCACTTAGAACATTCTTAGGTCATTCTGATGTCATTAAGATTTCTATTGATATCAGGAACCTTCTGGAGCACCATGTTTAGTAATCACTTAGCCAGTAAGTAAAGTATAAAAGGGAGGCTATCCCCCAACAATAAATCATCATCCCTTTATCAATGTACCAACTTGTTGATTATTGTGATCACTGCTACTTGCTGCTCCCTGAACTTCCAACCCCAGACCACAGGACACTCCAAGGAAACCAAGCTGACAGCCAACTGACCTTGGAGGCACTACTTGTGAGGAATACTCTGAGTAGGTATCTTTTATTATATTTGATTCTTTCCCAAGTTTGTTCTTGTACAGGCAAAGATACTTTTCTGTCTTTGTGACTATTGACCACAGCTGCATTCTTATCAAGTCTCTGCTGGTGGAGTTTGCAGTTGTTTTGACTTTGGAAGCTTTAGTAAATTGTCATCCCCAAGGATGCTGAACCTAGCACATACTTTTGTTTAGAAGCCAACTAAGTTGGGGATTGTAGCTCAATAGTTTTCCCTTGACAAGCTTGTTGCTTTATTCCCCATCACATTAGATTAGAGACAGAACCCAAGTATTCCTAGCAAGCTTTTGCCAGAGGTTATTGCACCCAGTGAGCACCCCACACACAAAACACTTGAGAAGTGTTGGACATATATCTCCCTTGGACCTATACACCACCACAGTGCAAGCTCTTGGTGTGCCTATTACTGTTCCAAAATTCCACCAAAGGCATTTTGATAGTCTTTCAAGTTCTTTATGTTGTAGGCTTCTCTGTCAGTGGGATCTCCATACTGCCAACAATGAAGGGTGTGGAGGCTGTAGTAGACAAATTGCCTATTTCTGCAAACTCATCTGACTTGCTGGAGTTAAGCTCAACTGGCTGCGTTTCCAACTCTTGTGAATACAGCTGTTTTGTTGTTGGTAATTCTTCTTGGGTATGAAGGGATTCAGTCTGTTCCAGGCTTGCAGCATTAATTGGCAAGAACTGCTGTTTTTTTGCATGCTTCCCTGTCTCAGGCTTGGGTAGATATTTTTCCCTTTACCTTTTCCTTTATCACTGCCAGGTATTTCACTCAGCCATAGGTGCAAAGGCTCCTGTAAAAGCCGCTGGTTTTCATCACTGCCAGATCCTTCACTGCTACTTTGACTGAGTGCTTCTTGAGTGGTACTATGCTTTTTCCTTGATAAATATTGCGCTGGTGCATCCATGTCTGCCTGCTTGGCCCTAATTGGCACATTTCCAGCTACTTGACATATCTTTGACACTTGTCTGGAGTGTTCAGCTCTTGGGGAAGCCACTACTTTTTAGTCATGGCACCCTTGTTCTTCTGCCTTTGATAGTTTCTGCTAACCTTAAGATACTTTCTCAGCATACCAATGCCGGCCCAGAATCTGTTTGCCTGTTTGAATCCAGGATAATGTTCATGGAGCCAGCCAAGTGCATTCTGCACGGCCTTGAACTCCTGATGGTCCCATGGTATGCTGGCCTTAAGGTGATGGTGTGCTAGACTTCTGACAACCTCTTCAATATTAGTCAACTCTACATTATTGCATTCATTGGCTTCATGGATATTGAATGTCTTTAATTTTTAGGCTTTGCTATAAACACCACATTGTCTCACTCTCAGGCTATAATAGGTTCCTTTGTGGGCTTTATCCTTTGGCACTGTTGTTGTGCTTCAAAGATTGTAAAGTATTCCTATGCTGTTGCATTGTGAAATGGCTCAATTCTTGGCTGTGGCATTGAACTACTTGAGTTCCTTCTTTGCAGCAAATATTTATCATTCTCTACCTGGGATATTGATAGCTGTACACATATTATCTGCTCATCCTGTTTCTGAACTATTTACTGATTTCTCTGGTCCATTGCATCTATCCTATCAGCCACTGCACCTTATTGCTTCATTAATGCTTTTGTATGAGCAGATAACATACTTGCAAATATGGGCGGTGGTGATGTAATGACAGCTACTTATTGTTCTTCAGCTGAGGGTACTGCATTTGCTACATTCTCATCTGTCTGATCATAATGGTCAGCTTGTGGCTCTGCATAGGTTCTCAATTGCCTACTTGACTGAGAGCCTGAGGAGTCTGCATTTTTACCTTTGGTGAGCACAATGTCAACATGGTCTTTTTTGGATGTACTTCCACTTGTAGCAATGAATGTCAAAGCAAGCTGTTGTCCAACCACTCTTCTGCTGCTGTCAGTGGTGGGGTTTGCTTGGGGACCAGACAACTGTGCTTTATTTTTTGACAGCATATATATGGAAGTAAGGCAAACTTGAGGGGAAATTGTGTTACATATAAATATATATGTAGTGCCACAACTTTATTTATGATTTGTACTATGATGGGTTGTCATTGAATCTTACATTCATGTAGCTGTGGTGTCTTGAATCCAAGAGTGTCTTAAATTCACAGGAGTATTGACCAAAAAGCAATATAATAGAGCTACATTGTCAAGGGTCAAGCTGTTTGCCCCATGGACAAGACTACTTTGATTCAACATTGCAAGAGAAGAGAAAAAAGTCCATGTGGCTATTATAGTAAGCCTCTCAGCCATGAAGCATGCAGGCAGCGTAGGAATTATTACAAGGCCCACAGCCAGTGTTCTGCCACCCAAGTCATATTTGATCATTCATCAGTCACTACTGTACCAACATTATCCGCTGGCCAGTTGATACTTCTATAGTGGCACCTGGCCATCTTGGTAACCTTGCGCAAACTGAATCAGGTGAGTTTGTGACACCTTTAGGCTCACCTCAGCCTTCTAAATATGGCACGCAGAATGATAGCTCTGACAAAAAAGGTTTACTGATGGATTGTGAGCCTCTCTCCCCTAACAACACTACCATGCATGAGCCCAGTCAAATCCCAATATGCAATGAGACAACACCTGCTGAAACAAGTGTCAAGGATGCTTTATGGGGCCAAGTAAGCCCAGTAATCCATTGATTGGTGAATGCTGTAATGTTGTAGCTAGAGAAGTGGCATATTTCCACTGATATCAGTAATGGGGGCTTTGAGGATTTATTACTACATCTTGCCAAAAACATTACAGGATGCCCCTTACCATATACATGGTACAGATGGATAACTGTTATGCGGCTGGCAACAAAAGACCCAGAGACTGTCCTGATTCCAGCATGTTTCAATAGTTGCATGGCTTTCAGATCCAAAAAGGCTACCATTGCAAAATGTCCAGATTGTCAGGAATCCGCTACCATTGAGGGAAAATGTTGTTCACACTGTTGATATATTCCAGTAATACCCTGTCTGAATAAGCTAATGCAGTTCAACAAATATTGCAAAGCTATATAGTACTGCACTCAGCATCAATCAAAAGTAAATATATCAAATAAATTTAATGGCAGACATTACAAACTGCTAAGAAGAAAGGGCTACTTTGAAGGTATGTATGACCAATCCTTTACCTTAGCACTTAATGGACTCTTGTTAAACAAGTACTCTACCAGCAAATCATGCTGGCCACTGATTCTCATCATTCTGAAACTGCCACCCATTGTTGTGCATCAACATTTAAAACTTAGCCTATTTTACTCCATTAGAAAATGTTGTACCCTAATTGATTTTCCCTAACTCAAACGTAACAAATCCTAGTTATAGTTTATTTGTCACTTCTCAGAATCTATTTTTAGCTGTCACACTTGATCAATGTTCATGTGGTCATTATGTCCTCAACTGATCTGCTAAGCCTTTCCAAATGATTAGTCATCTGAGATCTATCCAACCACTTAGCAGTTGCAAAGACATCAGCTGATTAATGATGCAATTTCTTATTTAGCTTATGCACCTATGAGCACCCCAACAGATTTCAATTAGTTCAGTCTCTGCGTGCTTACTGATTGAACTTGATCAGAAAAATATCAATAAAGTTTACTGAGCCTTTTGGCTTAGTAGTGTCTCAACAAAATTAAGATTGTGCCTTGGTAAAATTAAGAATTCAACAATTCCATTCTAGTTTCCACCCAAACCTAGCATATCTAGCATTCCCACAAACACCAAGCCTAGCCTGTATAGCTCACCAACTCTGTTGCCTTAATAGCCCAACTCAACTATATACAAACCAATATTAGACCAGAACTTCACTGCTAATATTTTTGTCACCCTTGACAATTCTAAGATTCTGCACTTAGTTGCCTTTTAGGTTCAGTTAACTCATTCAAGAGCTCTATTACACTTTTCTCTTGGATACAACACCCATCTTATGGTATCAGAGCAAAAATTTGATGGTAGTCTCATTGGTATCATGGCATAAATCACTTACCAACATGGATAGCCACCTGTATCTATTGGTAGATTAGTTTTGAATGCTTTTCAATGGGATAACAGTAAATGGCCATCATGTAAAAGCCCATATTATTATCTGCATTGGAGATACCCCAGCCATCAGCAAGATAGCAGGATTTCTGAGCACAATGGATGACATTGCTGTCATATGTGTGAGATCCAAGGGATTTGCTCAATAACCAACACACTTTATCACTGTTATAAATATACACAAGACAGGAGAGTAGGGCTAGGCAAGGCAGGACCAGGAAAAGACTTAAGTATGGATCAACAAGGCAAGGCAGATTTCCAATGCATGGCTGTTTATTCAAGCCCTGTGTATATCATACTGAGGAATACATAAGGGGGGATTGAAATATATATACTTTTTAGCAACATGGATGCCAAGAAATATTGGCTAATACTGATGGGGTTTGGGGGTGAGTAACAGTAAGTGTGCCAAGATAGAATATACCAAAGAACAGACATATATGGCATGGGACTACATAAACTCTAATGGGGAGCTTCCATAAAATTTTCCATTGTGTGATGTTGACTTGGAGCTTTCAAGAAGTTGCTAGAATGCAATAGAACTTTTCTAGAAGGAACTGGAATTTCTTCACTGACTTGATTTGGCTGGATAATTGGAGACCAGGGATATCATGTGATCATGGCACTATTCTCCTCTTTTGAGGGGCTCTCCTCAAACTTTTGGTTTTGGCTTGTTGGGGTATGTCTGGTAAAATAGCACAACTAGATCTTGGCAGCTTGTTAGGTTTGCTGCTGGTTCCCAAGTTTGATCATTTGGGCTGTAACACACCTAATATACCAGATAGTGAAGTTGGGATCTGATGTACTTTGAATCCAACACTTGCTGAACTTCAAACTCTTGGTGTTTGTCCACTTGGATGGCTGGGGGATTTGCTGCATGCCAGTTGGGTGGAGTACTTTCATGGAATGGTTCTAGGAGGTATACTTAAAATGTGTTATGAATTTTCATACTTGGTGGCAACTGTAGTTGGTACACAATTGGCCTAAGTTTATTCTCAATCTTGAATGGACCTAGTTTCTTGTAGTCTAATTAGTCACAAGGGTGGCTGGTAGCAATGTTTCTTCTCAAGAGCCATACTAAATCTCCTTCATTAAGCTTGGGGCTAGGCTGCTGTTTGTTGTCTGCAAGCTTCTAGTACCCCTCATGGGCTAAGGATAGTTCTTTCATGGGTGTTTCTTGGATTTCTAATATTGTTTAGGCATGTTCAGCTGCTGGGAGGCTCATAGAGCTGGTTGGGATCTGAATATCAACTTGCGGATGAAAACCATAATTTGCATAGAATGGATTGAGACCTGTTGCACTATGACATGAGTTGTGTAGGAAGACTTTGCAAATGGTAGCAGTTGGGTCCAGTTGTCTTGCTGATGGTTAATATAGCACCAGAGGTACTGTTCAAGGATCTGGTTAATTCTCTCTGTCTGGCCATCTGATTGTGGATGAAAAGCAGCTGAGTGCTTGAATTGCATGCCAAGATACTGCATGAAGTGTTTCCAGAATTTTGATATGAACTGGGGTCCTCTATCTGATACAATGCCACTGGGGATACCATGGAGCTGGAAAATGTTCTTGATTACCAAGTGGGCAGTATCATTAGCATCCATGTTCTTTGAGCAGGGAATGAAGTGAGCCATCTTGACAAGCCAATCTGCCACTACTAGGATTGAATTGAATTGGTTGGATTCTGGGAGGTTGGTGATGAAGTCCATTGAAATTGACTTCCATTGCTGGTTGGGGATTGGCAAGGGTTGGAGAAGTCCATATGGCTGGTGTCTAGCAGATTTTACATAGGTACATGTATCACAGGATTGGAGGTACTCCTTGACAAGAGATATCATCTTTGGCTACCAGAAGTCTCTCTTGATTGCATTCATGGTTTTGGCAGTACAAAAATGTCCTGCAGCATTGAATCATGGCAAGAATGGATGATATCCAACTGGGTATCAAGGTCTGGAACAAATAGTTAGTGCTTGTGGTAGATGATGTCATTGATTAGATGTAGGTACTGGAGGTTTGGGAACTTGAGTGGCAGGTCAGCGGAGGATTTGAGATATTTCTTGATTGTTGTGGCTATGGAACTGGTGGCTTGGCTGGCCTTGACTTACTCAAGGAGTGAGGGAGTAATAATACTGGAGGACTGGGTTGCAAGGAGCTCAAAGTGGCTTTTGTTGAGTACTGGGCTTTTCATTTGCTGACAGGCATCATCCCCTTCTTCAAGGGAATACCACACTTTTCTGGACAGGGCATCAGGTTTTCCCTGTTTTATGCTTGGTCTATAGGTGATGACAAAATCAGAGCTGGACAGGAAGAGGGTCCATCTGGCTTGTCTCTGGTTTAGTACTTTTGAGGTGGTAAAGTACTTAAGGTTCTTGTGGTCTCAGAAGATTTTTATCTTTTGGGCTGCACCATTGTAGTGGGGTCACAATGACACCCACTGGCAGATATGCTCATTCCCATACGTTGTGGTGGTGTATAGGTCCAAGGGAGAGATACGTTCAACACTTCTCAAGTGTTTTGTGTGTGGGGTGTTCACTGGGTGCAATAACCTCTGGCAAAAGCTTGCTAGGAATACTTGGGTTCTGTTTCTAATCTAATGTGAAGGGGAATAAAGCCACAAGCTTGTCAAGGGAAAACTATTGAGCTACAATCCCCAACTTAGTTGGCGTCTTAACAAAAGTATGTGCTGGGCTCAGCGTCCTTTGAGATGACAATGTACTAAAGCTTCCAAAGTCAAAACAACGGTAAACTCCACCAGCAGGGACTTGATAAGAATGCAGCTGTGGTCAATAGTCACAAAGACAGAAAAGTATCTTTGCCTGTACAAGAACAAACTTGGGAAAGAATCAAATATAATAAAAGATACCTACTCTGAGTATTCCTCACAAGTAGTGCTTCCAAGGTCAGTTGGCTGTCAGTGCGGTTTCCTGGGAGTGTCCTGTGGTCTAGGGTTGGAAATTCAGGTAGCAGCAGGTAGCAGTGATCACACTAATCAACAAGTTGGTATATTGATAAAAGGGATGATGATTTATTGTTGAGGGATAGCCTCCCTTTTATACTTTTCTTACTGGCTAGGTGATTACTAATCATGGTGTTCCAGAAGGTTCTGGATATCAATAGAAATCTTAATGACATCAGAATGACCTAAGAATGTTCTAAGTAGGTGCCGGAAGGTTCTAAGAGGCACAGCACATCCAACCAATCAGGAATCAGTATTCTGAAACCTGTGTAACATGGGGATACCATATATGGTATGGAAATGGTAGGGATGGTGACATGGGTTGATCATGTGTCACGGGTACTGGTGCGGGTACTTGCCTAATATAGAAGTACTTATAGCTAGTAATCTTACATAAAGTGAGGGGTAACTTATGTAATAAGGTAAGCAGGTGTGATAGTCAACTGGCTTATGGGATAGTACTGATTGGGTAAGACAAATGGGATAAAACTAAAATAGGTGTAGTAGAGATATAGGGAAGTAGAAAATAAGGGAATGAGCACATCTGTCAGTGGGTGTCACTGTCACCCCACTACAATGTTCACTTCCCTAAAAAAGATTACCCTCCCTATATTAGTATCATCCCAAATTGCAATATTTTCTATCTGTCTATGTGATTATAACTATGCAACCTGGCAAACTAATTGTCACTATTAACCCATTGCACAAGCTATTCCTATTACTTACCAAGATGCCAAGGCAAGATAGTTACCATATAAGGCAAGTACCCCCAACAGTACCTATGTCATGTGACCATCTTGGTCTCCTAACCCTCCTATCCTGCTACCATATGAGGTAACTACATGACACAGAGGTTTCATATTACTACTATCTGCTTGGCTAGGTGCTACTATGTCTCATGGAACAATCCCCCAAGAATTTGAGCTATTTTTAGTACACAATGACATGATTGGCTGTCTATTACCTTCTGGAAACTTCCAGAAAGTATTTTCTAGCAAGAATTTGAGCAGCAAAAACGTAAATAAGGGAGGCTATCCCTCAAAATAAATCATCCCTTTTCCAATATTCCAACTTATTGATTAGTGAGATCACCGCTACCTTTCACCACTACTTTCTAACTCAGACCTGACAATACTCCCAGGAAACCGCGCTGACAGCCAACTGACCTTGGAAGCACTACTTGTGAGGAATACTCAACGTAGGTACATTTTATTATATTTGATTGTTTTCCCAAGTTTGTTCATGTACAGGCAAAGATACTTTTCAGTCTTTGTAACTATTGGTTAAAGCTTCATTCTTATCAAGTCCCTGTTGGTGGAGTTTACAGTTGTTTTGACTTTGGAAGCTTTAGTACATTGTCATCCCAATGGATGTCAAAGCCATTATAAACTTTTGTTAAGACGCCAACTAAGTTGGGGATTGTAGTTCAATAGTTTTCCCTGGACAAGCTTGAGGCTTTATCCCCCTTCACATTAGATTAGACAAAAGACCCAGTATTCCTAGCAAGCTTTTGCCAGAGGTTATTGCACCCAGTGAACACCCCACACACATTCACACTTGAGAAGTGTTGGCTGAATTTTGCCCTTTGGACTTATACACCACCACACCATCAAGGTAGTGTCTCCATTGTTCAAAGACAACAATAATTGCAAGTAGTTCCTTATCACAGATATCATAGTTTACTTCAGCTGGAGTAAATTTCCTGGAGTAGAATGCAATAGGGTGTAGTACATTCTTGTCATTGTATTGGGAAAGGATTGCACCAAGTGCAAAGTCAGAGACATCAGTTTGTATAATAAAAGGTTTCTCAAGGTCAGCACAGGCAAGCAGGGGAGTGTACAGGAAGGATTTCTTAATGCAATTAAAGGACTTGGTCTGTTCCTCATTGCAGGCAAATGGAAGATTCTTCTGAGTGAGCTTTGTCAAGGGAGTGACTATCTTGGAGTAGCTGGCAAATCCAAAGAGGGACTGCACTCCTCTTACAGAATAGGGAGTTTTCCACAACTGGATGACTTCTACTTTCTTGGGGTCCATTCTTATTCCATTTGAGCTGATAAGATCACCTAAGAACTCAGCTTCTTTCTGGTGACACTCACATTACTCCAGTTTGGCATATATATCAAATATATATATATATATAGTTTGGTCAAGACTTTGTTGACATGGAAATTATGTTCTTATTGGGTCTTGGAGTAGATCAAGATGTCATCAAGGTAGATAACTACAAATTGGTCAAGGTATTCATGGAATATGTCATTAATCAGGTTTTGAAAGACAGCTAGGGCATTGGTGAGACCAAATGGCATAACTTTATACTCAAAATGACCATATCTTGTTCTGAACGCAGTTTTCTATTCATCACCAGGCTTGATCCGGACAAGGTTATATGCTCTTCTGAGGTCAATCTTTGTAATTACTTTGGCAGCAGAGAGTTGATCCAACAGGGTGTTGTTCAGGGTTAAAGGGCAACAGTTCTTGTTTTTGATCTTATTCAGTGCATGGTAGTCTACACACATTCTTAGAGTACCTTCTTTTTTTTTGACAAAGAGGATTGGGGCACCAGCTTAGGCCTTAGCATGCTGAATAAAACCTTTCTGGAGGTTTTCTTGAATATAGCAATGGAGTTCTTTCAACTTAGGTTGCAAAAGGTTGTAAATAGGGCCAAAAGGTGGGGTTATTTCTTCTTCAAGGTCAATGGGACAATCTTAAGGTCTATGGGCTGGGATTAGTTTGGCTTTCTTCTTGTCAAAGATATGGGCAAACTCTTGATACTTGGCAGGTATTCCATTGGAGGGGGTTCCTTCAGTGATGATGGGCTCCTGGACACAAGGCAGGAGAGTAAGGCTAGGCAAAGCAGGACCAGGGAAGGACTTAAGTATGGATCAACAAGGCAAGGCAGATTTCCAATGCAAGGCTGTTTATTCTGGACCTGTGTGGATCAGACTGAGAAATACATAAGGCAGGATAGGACTATATATACTTTTTGGCAACATGGATGTCAAGAGATATTGGCTAAAACTGATGGGGTTCTGGGGGTGAGGCACTGTAAGTGTGCCAAGATAGAATATACTAAAGAACAGATATATGGCATGGAACTACATAAGTTCTAATGGGAAGCTTCCATAGAATGTTTCTTTGTGTAACATTGACTCAGAGTGTTCAAGAAGTTGCTACAATGTAGTAGAACTTTTAGCAGGAACTGGGATCTCTTCACTGACTTAATTTGGCTAGATAGTTGGAGACCAGGGATGTCATGTGATCATGACAATCACTACCCAAACACCAATACTAAGAACATTATTATCCCTCATAGAGAGCATACAGAGTAATCATGCAATTGCAGCAGAGTTGACAAACTATAAGCCATTGGCTAGAATATGGAATCAATTGGAAACCAGAGATACTTAAGATTGAGGGTATTTGTTGGAGCAAAAGCTTTCCACTGAGAGTATTGCACTTGCTTTTGAGCAATATCCCTATACTGATGACTAAGTTGTACATGGGGCATTTCTAACTAAATGAGCCCTTTGAGATAGCAGAGATATTTGAAAGAATTGGCAAGATATTACAGAGTGCCCACTACCCTATGTACTTCTCACAGGATACATTCAAGATTTGTATGCCTATAAAACAGTACAAATGCAAAGACTGGGTGAACCGGAAATGAATTTATTTAAGTAATGTTCTGAGGCCATTCCTACCAAGAGTACATTGGAAGCATTGGGAGTCATATGTTGGCATTGTGGGAATATTTATCCAGAAGCGGATCACCAATGCCAACTTGATGAATCTACAGCTGTTATGCAACAAGTTTGTAATGGAATTTGAGCAACTATAATACAAACATTAAGCTGAATGCATAGATCTTTGCCACTACTGTATCCATTATCTACTCTATCTTGCTTGGTGTGTGGAGAATATTGAGCCTTGTTCCATTGTGCCATTGATCATAGTGCCAGAGAGTGCTGTATATTTTGTTATTAATTTGATATTTTAGGGTCATATGCATGTCAATTTTGATCCCAAATTGGCACTATATGGCACCATCTGGCACTCTGAGGCATGATCAGGCACCATCTGGCATGCTATTGCACTATTGGGCACTATGATCAGCTGGAATGATGGAACAAGTCTAATATTAGTCTTTGTCACCAAGCTACCTTCTATCCAAAGCTGTTCTTAACCAAGTGGTAATAACTTGACCTACAAGCTCTCTCAACTTCCAAGTACAGTCAGCAATAACCCACATAGAGTATAACTTTGCAAGCCTCATGGCTGCCTTTGCCCAGCTGTAACAAGACAATGCAGACCTCAGAAACTCTGTTGCTCAGCTTCAGAGCCAAAACACTTAACACCTATCCAGACCCCCTCCTACCATGATCCCAAGTTTACATCCACCACCAAGTTGAGTGGCTCCCATAACAAGTGCCAAGGTTTCATCAACATAATCAAACACCACTTGTTGCTACAACCCAGTTGGTTCCCAACTGATTAGGCAAGAGTTGGTTAGATATCTAACCTGCTCACTGGAACTGCCCAAAAATGGTTCTTTTCCTTGATAGAAACCAACTCCCCTTTACTCAGTGATTTCAATACCTCCCTCACAGAAGTGGAACTTGCATTTGGCAACATTGATCAAGCCAGAACTGCTGCTAACAAGATCAAGAGCTGGAAGCAAGGAAACAGACTTGCATCCATGTATGATTCTGGATTCCAGCTACTAGCCAGCAATCAGAGCCTGTGGGATTTGCTGCCCTGATTAGTTAGCTTCAGGTTAAACTAAATGATGAAGTCAGTTACTTACTACTCACACATCCTGGTCCAATGACCTTGGGTGATACTTTACATCCAGCAATCTAATGGGACAATTAACTGTTTCAGAAGAAACCAAAATTCCAATTTAATCATCCACTAACCTCCTTCTCAATAATTCAATCACTCAGTACTAAGCCTGACAATTCTTTGCCAATTGGCAGTGCCAACTACAAGAAACTCACAAAAGAAGAAAGATATAGATGCCAACAGGTAAACCTCTGCCTCTATTGTGGCCACCCAGACCACTTTGTCAAGCCTTGTCTGAACAGCAAGTTTAGCTTCAAACTCCTGCAATCATGCCATGAACAGCCATCTCCAGAATTGTTAGGAAACTCTAGCGTTAAGTTTCAATGACAGGCTTGCAACTGAACCCTGCATTGGAAATTCAATTTATACAAGAAACATCATACACTACAAAGTCAATTCAGTTCTTAAGCATTCTGGCCAACATTCATATCCCTGAATCCAGCCCTGTTCATGTTCATACCCTCATATATTCTGGTGCTTTCTCCAGGTTCATTGAACAGTCCTATGTCCAGAAGCACAAAATCCTCACAGTCCTGAAATCTTGTCCTGTCCAAGTAAATGTTATTGATGGAGGATCTGTCTCCTCAGGTGCAGTTACCCATGAGATATGTCTACTTTGGATGTACAGTCCTGGTCATAATGATACACTATCCTTCAACATCTAAAACTCTCTCCACTACTCTATAGTCCTTGTAAGCTCATAGCTTAGTCACTATAACCCAGCCATCCACTGGAAGACCAAAACCCTGACATGCCTCAGAGTCCACCATATTAGCTCTGTGAAAGCACCTGACTCTTCAGGTAAGGAGATATCTATTCCCAAGCTACTCAGACCCAGGAGCCCATCATCACTGAAGAAATGCTCTCCATTGGAATATCTGCCTAGTATCAAAGGTTTGCATATGCCATTGATAAGAAGACGGCAAAACTACTGCTGGCTTATAGACCCTATGATTTTCCCATTGACCTTGAAGAGGGAAAACACCATCTTTGAACCCTGTCTGCAAGCTCTCGCAGCTTTGGCTGAAAGAGCTCAATACCTTTATCAATTAAAGCCCCCAGACAGGTTACATTTGGTACTTCAAGTTCCCTGCTGGAATCCCAATCCTCTTTGTGAAAAAAAAGGATGGTACCCTTAGAATCTATGTAGACTAACATGCAATGTATAAGATCTTAATCAGGATACATTAAACTCTGCTGTTGATCTAGACCCTATTGGAGTAGCACTCACACTGCCAAAGTATCTGCAAAAAACTTCCTTCCAGGAACTTAAAACCTTGTCAGGATCAAGCCAGGCAATGAATGGAAAACTGGTTTCAGAGCAGGATATGGTCACTTCCAGTGTAAATCTAGGTCATTTGGTCTCACCAATGCCCCAGCAGTCTTTCAATACCTGATAAATGACATATTCCCTGAATGCCTTGGCCAATTTCTGGTTTTCTACGTTGATTATATCATGATCTACTAAAAGACTCAACATGAACATAATTCTCATGCAAAGAACATTCTGACCAAGCTTGATATTGGTGGCCTCTATGTCAAATTAGAGAAATGTAAGTTTGACTAGGAAGAAGTTGAATTTCAGTTTATCTTATAAGCTCAAATGGAACAAGAATGGTACCCAGGAAAGTAGAAGCCAGTTGGTCCTAAAGAACTCCTTGTTCCATAAAAGGAGTGCAATCATCCTTGGTTTTGCTGACATCTGTCATAGATTCATTGCTAACAATCCCAAGACAGTCACTTCCTTGACAAAGCTCATCCAGAAAAATACGCCCATTGCCTGGAATAAGGGGTAGTCTGAGTCCTTTAACTCCTTCAAGAAATCCTTCTTGCATGCCCCCCTGTGTGCCCACCCTGACCATGAGACACCTTTCATCATAGAAACATCTAACTTTGTCTTTGGTGCTATCCTTTCCCAATATGATGAAAAGAATGTGCTACACACTATTGCATTCTACTCTTGGAATTTACCCCAACAGAAGTGAGCTATAATACTTATGACCAGGAACTACTTGCAATCATTGTTGCTGTTAAATAATGGTGACACTTACTTGATAGTGTAACCTAAAAGATAACAATCATATGTAACTATTGAAATATTGGACTTTTTGGTATCATTCAGCAGCTAAAAATTTACTTAACAATTCTAGGCTAGTCTTAGTCACTGTAGGACTCATTTACTGCCTTAACTTTGCCACTTTCTCCAGATATATGATCTTATGATTATTCCCCTATAGTCAGGATCAAATTAGCACTATTACCAAACATTATGTACTAACCCTGAAACTGTTACAGAATGCTCCTGAATATTGAGAAACCCTCCCTACTTAGTGTTGCAGCTGTATTACTTCTACAAAGGTATAAATACTGAGCTTCTTTATGAATAAACAACAGTTCAACTATTATCACTATTCCTTGATAAGTTCCTTGTATCCAAATCACTTCTTAAAATTGCAACAGTAACCTAAAGTACTTGACCAGTGACAAGCCAGATGGTCCCTCTTCCTGTCCAGCTTTGACTTTGTCATTGCCTATAGACCAGGTATAAAACAAGAGAGCCTATGCCTTGTCCAGAAAGTTGTGGCTTTGACTTTGAGAAGGGGACAATGCCTGTTGGGAAATGGAAATCCCTGTACTCCGCCATAGGTACTCTGAACTCCTTGCAACCCATTATTCCAGTATTTTTGCTCCTTTTACCCTTGCCATAGCCAAGACCAGCAAAGCCATCAGTGCCACAGCCACAACAAGTAAGAAGTATTACAAGTTTTCTATTGACCCACCACCTAAGTTTCCTGCCAGCTTGCAGAGAGACACAATGCATCTGCCATAGCTTCCACATCATTCATTGCTAATACAGTGGATATTCCATTGTAATGCCAAGCAACAATATTAAAAATCCAAGAACCATAACAATGTCTTCAGTAAAATTCTGGAGCAGTAACAGGCAAACAAAGTGGTTGCTAAGTTTCTTTTCAAGAGCAATGTTCAAGAAAAGCCTTTGAATATTGAAAGGATTCAATGCAAGGGCTGGTTGATGAGGTGTTAGACCCTGCAGTGCCAACTGAAGACTAGAACATATAGAATTCAGTGAAAAACATAACTTAAGGCTGCATGATGCCCACACTAGCTGTTCACATAGCACATTATGGCAGAGACAGTTTTGAAATTGCATATTTCAATGGAGTTACTTGCTTAGTATGAGGCTAGGCTCAATCATAGTGTGAAGTATATGAGCTTGCACTAGTCAGTTTCATCTACAATTGCATAACCAGGATTAGAAAGTGAGAGAGCTAGCAAGAAATCAGTCAGAAGCAACTCAGGGACTCAAGCTATGAGAAATAATGACAAAGTTGGCAGTCCAGTATGCTGCATGTCTCTTTCTGCAGTTTTTGCACTGTATCTAATGACATGAATGACACTTAGTTATGGGATATAAGCTTTGTGACAGCCTTTCTATGGGATCATCTCATTCATTTTTTAATAAACACAGGGATTTAGTGACACAATTGATATGTGTGTAGTACCACAACTTTATTTATAGTGCTTACTATAGGTGATTACATTGAGTACTATATCCACACAGATTCAATATCTTGTTTAACTAGCCTTCTTAAAATTCCATGTATACTGACAAAAAAGCAGTTTAATAGGAATAGGTTGGTCAAATTGAGCTGATTGCCCCATGTACCATATTTTGCTGATCAGATGTCATTTGAGAATAGAAAAAGACCATTTGTTACTATGAGTGCTCTGCAGTAATGAAGCATGTAGTTTACAAAGCAAGTAGGACAATGATTAAGACCAGTCTTTGTTCACACAAGTTATAATAGCGCATTCAGCAAGTATAGAAGTACCTACAATTATCTGGCAGCCTCCTCATAATTTGCTATGACAACTAGCCACAGCTACCACCTTGCAAAAATTGAGTTTGTTGAGCATAAGACACCTTGTAGCTTGTCTCTACCCTCTAGACATGGCTGGTAAATTGATAGCAACTAAAGAAGAATGCTTACCAATGAAATGTGCACGTCCCTCACTTCATAGCTGTAGATCAGATGAAACTGGCTAAATTTAAATATGTCATGAAATAACAGCTGTTGACAAGTGTACATTTCAAATAGTGGCTGGAAATGGACCATGCAGCAAGTGATAAGTACTATAGTTAACAGGTGCTTAATTATAACGCAGCTTGGAATATATGCCATTGTAGCTGTAAAAAATCTATAAACCCTATGAAAGAAAGTTTAGTCCTGTGGGTATATGCAAACCAGATCAGATGCTAAGATCCTGTGATGAGGCCATGCTAATGCTGGCAGCTTGGAATTATTGATCTTGATCACAATGCAATGTCAGCATTGTGACAATACTTTGCAGAGTCTACTGCATTATGGGTATGTAAACTTGATGGTGCTTAGGTGGCCCTTCAATGGGATCTTAATGGCATTCTGAAAGTCTTGTTGCAACCTAGACCTACTTGAGTGGACCCAATCAGCTGATACAAGCAAATGCCATATATGGAAGAAAACAAGTTGGTATTTTGATGGTCTTGATGCAGGCACAAGCATGTCAGAAGGTACCACCATTGTAAGGTGTCCAGCTTCTTAGGAATCCACCACCATAGGAGGAAATCATGGTTTACAATTGTAATTGATGCTCTGTCTATAGAAGCTCATTTGGACCTACAAATATTGTGAAGCTATGAAGTACAACAGTAAGTATTGATCAGGTGCAAAGATTACCAATATATTTGATGTCAAACATTACAAACAGTTAAGAAGCCAGAGCTACCTTAAGGTATGCATGATCAAGCCATTGCATTAGCACTTCATGAGTTCTCACTGAACAAGTATTGTGCCTGCAAACTCTGCCAGCCACTAATTCTCATCAGCCTGATATGCTGCCAATTTTGTGGTACCAGGGCAGAGATCTGATGGTAGACTCACTGATATCTGGGCCTAAATAAATGCCCTATCTGAGTAGCTACCTGTATCCATTACAGGATAAGTTTAGTATGCTATCCAGCAGGATAGTAGTGAAAGAAAATCATGTGTAAGAGCATATTATTTCTGGCCTTGAAGACACCCCAGCCAACCAAAATCAGCAAGCTTTTCTGGGCACAAAGGATAGCTTAGCTGTCAAATATTGCAAGATCCTGGGCATGTACTTCATTACTCACATGCATTACAATTATCACAACACCAACACTAAGGCACCATTTCCCTACTGAAAGAACCTTCAGAAGTTTGCATCAGATTCCAGCGTTGACAATTCTGGATGCAGGATCACTAATCAATATGGTGCCCCTATTGCACTGTGCATCAATGTTAAGAATCTATACCAGTTAACTGATATAACATCATATATGGGATCCAATATAGGCAACACAGGTGAAGAAACACAATGCTTTGGCACAGGAGGCTTAAATATTTCAATTTTGATGATTTATGCAATATGATCAAAGATCTGCTAGTTTCTGGAGTAACCATTTATTGCCCAGCTGCTTTTGAGCACTATGAAGCCTGCATTTATGAGAAACAAGCCAGATATCTATTCAGGAGCACTGGGTTATCATTAATTACATCCAACTTACTCAGATATCTGCAGGTCTATTCAAAATTGATCCTTAGGCATGATGAATTATTTGATCACTCTCATAGATGTCTGTACATGATACATACAGTTCTACTTGATGGACAGAAAGGAATATCTCTGTCTGAGCTCAAGGAGTTTAAAGCCATGATGGAATGCAAAACTGGTAGAATATAAAGAAAATAGACTTGTTCCATTACACCATGCCAGGGTGCGCAGTGCAATCTGCAGTCTCTAACAACAATTGGGTATGATACTATAGCTACTGGTAGGCAGGATTCCTCTTGGACAATCTTGCACTTTGTGGGACAATCTTGCACACTATAGCACAATCTGACACAATGAGGTTGGCATGGATAATTGCCCCAACTTGTAATGTTTGCATCACATGCACAAATGGATCCTGCTATTCTGGTAGGTAAAATCCGGTATTTGGATGTGCTTCTAGAATGTGAATGGAAATGTGTATCACACTACAAACTACACAGATACTTACCATATTGGTGACCATCACTCCAATTGGATGGTGTATCAGTGGTCAGTTGGTCCAAAAGTATCCTGAAGCTGTCAGCCCCCAATTAGCTCTGATCAATACACAAGCTACCTAATTTGCCATCAAATATCCCATTTTACCCATTGAGCAAGTAAATCCCCAATCCTAGTGATTGGACAAGGTGTCATATCTAGCACACAACCAATCAACCAGGTGCAAAACAGATCAAATGGCTGCACTGGTCTAACAATTGATGTACATATATGCAGGTTGTTTATTTACAGGGGTTCTGTCTCAAATGTGAGGCAACCTTGGTATTGCTTGTATTAAAGATTTAATGATCACTGATTTGCAATGGCTCAAGTTGGATTGAATAAAAAATGTGTTGTCTGGATAATGACATATAATTGCAATTCAATTCAATTGCATCATCTACTCCTAGGATTTTTTCTCACAGGGTTACTACTGAAGCATTTGGTAGTGATTCACTTTATACACCTAAACTGCTTCCTTGTTGACTATCCTCTTGACTACTTGTGTATTTGTAGTCAATATCTTACCTCCTAGTTGATTAGTGCAATGCTGCAGCTAAGCCATGCTTAATTGCTGCAGATGATGCTACCAAACTGGTCTGCAGTGCTACATGCTGAAATGTTTTTTTACTTGTCAAAGGCTTGAGTGATGGAGGTACTTCATGTGAGTCAACATCAGTCAGTTCACCAGAGGAAACTTGCTGATGGTCAGGTATTATGGCACTTGCAGGGGCAACTTGATGTGCTGGAAAGGCCCTTAGCTGAGTTTGATATGATGCCACTTGTTAATGCAAATTGCCCCACTCCAATGGACCTGTGTCTAAATGAGCAGTTTGGTAAGTTCTGGTGGTTTTGCTCTGAAGTGCACACATTGACCCAACATGCATTGACTCAATGCAAGGCACTTTTGTGAAGGGTCTTGGTGTAGCTTGGACTGACATGCACTGATGCACTGAAGGTGCAAGGGATGGTAAAGAATCCAGCAAAGAGTGCTGGCACAACCCAGATGCTGTTGCTTGCAGTCTGTATTCTTTCTCTTGATATTCACCTTCTGATTCCTCAAGGTATTCACTTACCCTCTGTGTGATACTCTGTAACTGTTGCCTGAATGAGTCCTGTGCATATTACTCTTAGAAGCCACATTGCTCTATTAATATATCACATAATACATTAGTCATTTGAGGCAGAAACTCAATCAAAATCTCTCTGGTTCCCAGTGTAGAGGTGCAAACAGACATGTCCAGCCTGTACTGTGCAAATTGCACACAAAATTGCTCCCATGCAGGTTCCTCATTGAATCCCCTCACCCTCAGCTCATTCTTAATTTCAATACTTGTCTTGTTATACATCTTCTTACGTACATCTGCTGCCATCTTGATGTAGAACTCATGCCACAGCTTTCTACTTGTGTTCTTCCATCTCTGCCAAGTTTCCAAGGTATCTAGTTCTGCTAGAACAATGAGTAGTGCCCAAATATCTGTATGAAGGCTCATAATAGGCATTTAGGCCATACTAAAATCATTTGGCAAAAACTCAAACAAATCCAACATTGCCTTCCTTGGTCCAGACAATGCTTGTGAGCTGGTGGATGGGTTTTGTTGGGGTTGTACTAAAAATGAGTTGAGACTTGGTATAGAGACTATATTGATAGATATGGATACTAATACAGTAGTGTATTTGCATCAACCAGGTCATACATAAAATATATATGAAAACTAGTGTGATTGTTGAATTTTCCATATATTTTGCATGATGTATCTTGGATTGCATAGACATGGATTGGATCCCATCAATTGCAGATTTCCTATTCGATTATAGATTTGTGAGTAAATCATTGATGAAAATACTAAGTCATTGTTTGAGGATGATTTTTACAACATTATGATGGATACATGGCAATTCATGGAGATTTAATCATAATGCATGGAAAATTAGATAAATAAAGTAGATTGCGCCAAATCAAATTTGTACACCTCAGCCCAATCACCTACCAATTTTATCATGACTTACTCATCTGAATGGTCTTTTCTCATCAATCCCATCACTACAGCTGGATTTTCTTCTGACACACTGGGGTAGATCTATACCAAGTACTGTGGACCAGCTACCCCAATCTACTCAAGGAGATCCCTTGTTAAGCTTCTCTGCTAATAAAAGAACTATTGCCCCACAAGGTTTCATTCTACCATCCATGGCAACAAAAGTCCTATACGCTTTCATTCCCAGCTGACAGCAATAGAGAACCACCTTGCAGAGGGTATGAATGACTTAGAGCAAGCTTGGAACACTAGGCTCAGAAGCTCCAATAGACTCCCATATCCCAGAGTGTTCAGCAACAGGTTCTGTATAAGGAGTATTTTGGATACCTTCCCAGTCAGGATTAACAGACCTTCTAGAAGGCAGAAGCACCTTTATTCTGGTAAGTACAAGGCACACTGTGTGAAGTTTCAGACACTGTCTGACATTGAGGGTACATCATCTGGTGTTACAAGTCTTGGTATAAGAGATGTAGAGGAATAGGGAGTTTAGCTAGTATTGTATTCACCAAAACTTGAACTGATCTTTATTGAGGTACCAGCAGCTCCTTATATACATTTTGCCAGATCAATTGCTGACTAATTGTATTTCCTAATGTAGGTTGTGGCTGATGACTCATTTGATTGCATCATCATCACCCAATAAGATCCTACTTAATTTTCTATTTGTGTCTGATACGGATCTGCTGATTTATTTGCTGACTAATGCTACTGATTTGATAGATAATATTGATATACTGATAACTTAAACATGTAACTGATTGATTTGACTTAAAACTGATCTAACTTAAACATTCAAGCGGCAGATCATAACATTCTCCCCTACTAAAGTTGAGAGGGTTCTCCTGAATCTTTTTTCTGGTGATACCAATATCTTGATGGTACAGTATTATCAGCAAGTCTTGCAAGTTTGAGTCTGTCCCTATGCACTAAGTCTTGCTGGATATTGACTTGTTTGTCCACTAGTTGATAAGTTGCAAATGGACATTATCTAATGATCTTGAATGGTCCTGTCCATTGTGGCTCAAACTTCTTGCAACTGTTGTTTCTTAGCAATACAAAGTTCCCAACTGTCAATGGTTCTGGTGCTATAGTCTTATCAAATCTCTGCTTCATCTTTTCTGCACTTTGAAATACTTTGGTCTGTGCCTCTTGACGTCTTTGTTCCAGTTGCTTGTGTCTACTGGGCTGACTGAGTTCATCTTCTAAGGTGATTGTGAGCTTTGGTTGTGTGAGTTGGGTGAGATCGTTTCTTGGATTCAAAGGCAACAGGGTAGTCCTTTCCCTTGTGTTTGTGGCTCAACACTCCACCAATTGCATAATCTGAAGCATCCGTGCACAGGGTAAACTCTTTTCTGAAGTCAGGTATTCTTAAGCTTGGTAGTTTGGCAAGTTCAATCTTGAGCATCTAAAAGGCAGTCTCACAAGCGATGTCCCACTTATAGGTGTTGTCTTTCTTGAGGATATCAGTTACAAGGGCTGCAATACTTGCAAAGGACTTAACAAATCTCTGATAATAGGAAACCATTCCAAGGGATGATCTGAGTTCTGATACGCTATGGGGCTGCTTCAGGTTCTTGATAACTTCAACCTTCTTAGGGTTCAAGGTCACTCCTGTGCTAGTCACTAGGTGTCCCAGGTATTCAACGTGTTCCGTGAAGAATTCACACTGGGCTAGCTTGCCATATAGCTTGTTCTCTCTTAGCTTCTTCATGACCTTTTCAATGTGCACCACGTGATCCTCTTCTGTCTTGCTGTATACCAATATGTCATTCAGGTAGATTATCACACACTTGTCTAAGTACTTCTGGAAGACAATCTGCATCAGTGTCATGAATGTTGAAGGGGCATTGGTGAGGCCAAAACTCATGACTAAGTACTTGTAATGCCCATATCTGGTCCTGAATGCTGTCTTAGGGATGTCTTCTGGCTTCACCCTAATCTGGTTGTTTACTGACATGAGGTCAATCTTGCTGAAAATAGTGGCTCCATTGAGTTGGTCCAAAAGCTGATCAATCCAAGGTATGGGGTACTTATTCTTTGATGTAACTGAGATGAGGGCTCCCTAGTCAATGCACATCCTAAGAGTTCCATCCTTCTTCTTTGCAAAAAGAACTGGTGCTCCCCAAGGTGACATGCTGGTTCTGATATATCCTTGCCCCAATAACTGATCTATTTGTCTCTTCATCTCTTCCAACTCCAATGGACTCATTCTGTAAGGTGTCTTACTTGCTGGGGGCTATCTTCTGTGTCAATGGCATGATCTACATCTCTGACTGGTGGTAGGCTTACAAGTTCATCTGGAAATATGTCTGAATATTACTTCAAAATAGTTGGGACCTTTTGGGGTACTGGTGTAGAGAAATCCTCCTGTAATACTGCCATGAGGAACATCTGGGTGGCTTTTCTTAGTGCTCTACAGAACTGTGTCTTGCTAAGTTCACTTGTCTTACACACACTGCAATTGATCAAGTTAAAATCAAGTCTGGCAGGTAATAGCTTGTAGGTCTTGTTGTCCTTCTTTATCTGAGCAGCATGGGTTCTCCAGTTGATTGATGGATTACACCAAAATAGCCAGGTTTTCCCAAGTACAACATCAAACTTGCAGTTCCCAAATTTATAGCCTGTAGATCTTCTTTATAGTCATTGATCTTCATCCTTACTGGCTGAGTAATACAGTGATTATGTGAGAGTTCCCATCAGCTGTTGAGATTGAAGTAGATTTGGTGGGTTCCAAGTTGACTCCAGCTTTCAAAGCAAATTGCTCTGACATGTACTCATGCAATGCTCCTGAGTCAATCATGATTTTGGCAGGTACTCCATTGATTACTCTATTCAAGTATTATAGCTTTCCTGAGTTTGAAGTCATCTTGGAAAGGTATTCTTCATATGAGAAAGCACTCTGGGTTGAAAATCATCCAGAATTCAGTAGATGAGAGAAATGCATGGAAGACGTAGCTTATATAGGAGAGGATTGTAAGAGATTAGGATGTATTGCAGCATATAGGAAGCCAAGGAATGGTGTGCTTAGCAGGAAGCAGTTGCTCTACAACAAGATATTTAATCATTTCAGAGTGAGGCCAGAGCATGCATTTGGATATCTGAAGCAATTCAGTATATTGGCTGGCAATTACAGAGGAAAGTCATTGGTGGACAAAACAGCAGATTAGGTAAAATGGACTTGTTCCATTGAATAGTGCCATATTGAGCCATGAGTGCCAAATGATGCCATAGTGTGCCAGGGAAGCCAAGTGAGCCTACACTTGACCACAGAGTATGCAGCACAGCTCAATCTTCATGCAAAGCAGCCCCTGTGTTTCACCTATGATGCAGGAGAAAATCCTTTTTTTGACATTTCTTTGTGAATCAATGTTGTGCAGGATGTGTAAGAGCACTAAAGGAATGAAGATATAGATCTGGTACTTAATACCCATGGCACTCTGAATCTAGCTCTTGTAGCTTGTAAGATGTCACAAAAATGCATGGCCCTATCTTGGTCCACTGGTACTATCTGGCACTATATTTGAATATTAGCTCTGAAGTAAGATCAAAACAAAGCACTTATAGTGCCAGATAGTACCAGTGGACCAAGATAGTGCCATGCATTTTTGTGACATGTTAAAAGCCACGGGAGCTAGATTCAGAGTGCCATAGGTATTGAGTACCAGATGCATATCTTCAATCCTTTATTGTACTTACATATCTTGTACAACTTTGACCTAAAAAAGAAGGTCAAAAAATGGATTTTCTCCATCACAATGAGTGAAGCACAGGGGCTGCTTTGCATGAAGATGCAGAGTTGTGCTGCATACTCTGTGGCTAAGTGTAGGCTCACTTGGCCTCCCTGGCACACTGTGGCATCATTTGGTACTTATGGCTCAATGTGGCACTGCTGATATCTGCTTAAGGTAATCCTATAAAGATTCCAAACCAATCTTTTTGGATATTCTGATGCCAAATAGAAACAAAGTATATATGACAGAAGATTCCCCACAGAGTACACCTATCTTTACTGTGAAGGACCAATTTCATGGAATTCAAGAAAGTCACCAACAATTACACTTGCTACAACATAGTCAAAGTATATGCAGCCTGTTAATTGAGTCACAATCCAACTTTTCATGCCAGAACTAAGAAGATATATATTAGTCATCTTTTCAAATGGGAAGCTATAGTGAATAACTTAGCTGGCTGAGTTTACTGTCCTACAGATCAAATGATTGCAGACATCTAAGACTTTCTCCATTGGACAAGTGCTATGTATAGGTTTTACTTTAGGGCTAATATTCAAGTATAGTGCCAGATAGTACCAGTCAACCAAGACAGTGCCATGCATTTTTGTGACATGATACAGGCCACAGGAGCAACATTTGGAGTGCCATGGGTATTGAGCATCCCACATAATTCTCTGGTTCTCCAAGCCACTTCTACTATATCCAAAACTCTGGCAACAAGATGGACTAGAGAACAAATACAGAAGTGACAGAGATCTAAGCTCCCAGCTTTATGCATGCAGTATAAATGCTCAAATCTGATCAAAAACTGCTTGCCTAAATGCTGTAGATATGCCAAGTTGACATTGATGATCTGCTTTTAATAGCTATTCATGTAAGGTCAATTTAAAACTTTCAAGGATTCCAGTGTACTCTGGGTGGAAATTGCTTGGGTAGACTGCTTGATTTAGTACATGCTCATTTCTTCCAGTCTTGGCATTTATATTGTTGGATATGCATACAAATACGGATTTGAGTTTGTAGGGAGTATTGTGGATAGCAAATACTCTGCATTATCCTTCCAATTTGTCAAATATCACTGGTAACTCAACTTGTCAATTTAGGTTGAAATATTACATGTACAACTTGGTCATTAGTATTGAGACATTGTTGAAGAGCAAATGCATTGCTACCAGTAGAAAGCTTTTACTCCAGCAGATTACCTGTATCAGGTTTGGTTTGCAGAGTTAAAAGTTTTGAGACTAGGAAGGTTACGTTTATTTAGCATAGCATTAAGTAGTACATATGTCTGGTTGCCATAGTTTCAATTTTAGATATAATAGGTCTGGTTGACAGAGATTGAAATCTTGGGATTAGAGAGATTTTGTTTGGCTGACACAGTTGAACATAACATATTTTTATTTGACTTTTGAAAAATATATTTTTGATTTGATCTTGGCAAAGCTTAGTCAACCAACAGATGTTTTCCACAAGATGTATTCTTTTGATCAAATATGAATGGATCTTCTTGGTTCTCTTTAATTGAAGTATACATGGTCAAGTATGGTTTAGATTGTAATACCCTTTGTGGTGTCAATATACTAATATTGCCAATAATTAATTTATTTAAAGCTCATTTGCTATTGGATGATGGTCAAATTTCTCACCTTTTTTATTAGGAGTTGGCGATAGGATCGGAGCTGCTATACTACAAACATTACTTAGAGCATGAACATTGTGGCTACCACTATATTTATTCTCTACTCTATCTTGCTTGGTGTGCAGAGAATATTGGACATTGGTTCACTATTAGGGGGCTTACTATTCAGCAGATGGGTTGGGATATATGAAGATGAGTCAAGCAAGAAGTACTACCACATACTAATCCTGTCAACAGTATTACCTTCAGGTCTGTCATGGATGTGATGAGTTGGCACACAAAGGACAACCAGGAAGAGTTGCAAAGCTTGGAGCACAAATGTGCCCAAGACAACACCTAAGCCTTTAGCGTGAAGAAGCAAAGCAGCCTTGATGTGTTAATAATCAAATTAATAGTGCAAGGTTTGGCTGGCCACAAGCAGCTAATTTCTATCAGGACAACTTGACAAGATTACAGTGGTTTTCTTGTGGGTACAGGCCAATTGCTACACCAGTCAATAAAGACTTTACACAAACAGACCCACAGCATCACTAAAAGGTACACTAGGATCTAGCAGGGTGAAGGAATAAATTGGCTAGGTATCAAAGGCTTTTGTAGATATTCAGGAGTAACTCTTGGCAAAGAAATGGTGTGGTAGGAAAATCATACCTCCCACAGAAAGGTTTACTCATATAGCAATTTTGATATACTTATCCATTTTAACTTATCAGTGTTATCCCATTCTTTTTTGTGCATATTGCATTATTGTCCAATATATTATTTGCCCTGGTTAGTTATTATCATTAGTTATCCAAGATATTACAAAGTTTTGTGAACAGTACAGTGTCTACACCTGAACTACATTCTGGTTGACTATTATTTTGGCTACTTGTGTACTTGTAGTCAGTATTTTGCTTCCTAGTTAAGGAGTCCAATGCTGAAGCTTGGCTACACAGAATTGCTCCAGAAAATATTGCAGAACCAGCCTGAAGTGCCATGTGCTAATTTGTACTTTTACTTGCCAAAGACTCCAATGGTGGAGGCACTTGATGTGGGTCATTGTCATTCAGTTCACCAGAAGTAACTTGCTCATGGTCAGGTGGAACAGCATGCACAGGCACAACTAAATGCATTGGCATAGCCCTTGGCCAAGCTCACTGTGATGTTAAAGGTTGACGCAACTTGGCTTTCTCCAGTAGACTTATGTCTAAATTTGCAGTTTGGTAAGGATTGGTAGTTTTGCTCTGAAGCATGCGCATTGACCTGACGCCCATTGTCTCAATGCAGGGTACTCTTGTGAAGGGTGTTGGTGTACATTGGACTGACATGGACTGGCATGCTAATGTTGCAGGAGATGGTAAGGAATCCAGCAAGGTGTGCTGGTGCAATGTAGATACAGTTGATTGCAGCCTGTATTCTTACTCTTGAAGCTTACATTCTGATTACTTTTGGTACCTACTTACCCTCTGCTTGATACTTTGGAACTGTTGCATTGATAAGGCCAGTGTGTAATTGTCTTGGAAGCCACATGGTTCTATTAATATATTGGGTGGTACATCGGTCATTCAAGGCAAAAGCTCATTCAAAATCACTTTGGTTCCCAATGTTGAGGCTCAAACAAAGGCATCTGGCCTGTACTGTGTAAGTTGTGCGTAGAATTATGTACACAGCATCCTCATCAAATCCTGTCACTCTCAGCTCATTCTTGATTTCAATACTTATCTTGTTATATATTGTCTTACATACAACTGCTGACATCTTGATGTAAAGCTCAAGCCACAGCTTTCTACTCAGATTCTTCCATCTCTCTTGACCCTCTGAGGTATCTTGCTCTGCTAAATTAATGAGTAGTGCCCAAATATTTACATGAAGGCTCTGTTGCAATTTAAGAAGTGATTTGGATATAAGGAACTTATCAAGAAATAGTGATAATAGTTGAACTGTTGTTTATTCACAAAGAAGCTCAGTATCTATACCTTTGTAGAAGTAATACAGCTGCAACACTAAGTAGGGAAGGTTTCTCAATATTCAGGAGCATTCTGTAACAGTTTCAGGGTTAGTACATAATGTTTGGTAATAGTGCTAATTTGATCCTGACTATAGGGGAATAATCACAAGATCATATATCTGGAGAAAGTGGCAAAGTTAAGGCAGTAAATGAGTCCTACAATGACTAAGACTACCCTAGAATTGTTAAGTAAATTTTTAGCTGCTGAATGATACCAAATAGTCCAATATTTCAACAGGCTCAACGTAGCTACTTAGTCATTGATAAGAATTTAAATGGATTCAACATTGACTTTTCTGGTATAGACTATACTTTTGAGCAGAGTGACGGGGTTTTTCTGGGTTGTACTGAAGATGAGTTGAGACTTGGTATAGGGATCATAGTGATGGATTTGGGTACTAGTATAGTACTACATAGGCATCCACATGGTCTTATATGAATTGTATGTGCAAGCTAATGTAATAGTTGAATTTTCCATATGATATACATAATGGATCTCAGATCACATCAATGCAGCTCAGAACACATCAATTCCAGATATCCTATTTGAGTATAGACATGTGAGTGAATCATCAATGAAATCACCAAGTCATTGTGAAAGGATGATTTTTACAACATAATAATGAGGTTTATAGCCATTGATGGAGATTTAATCAAAATATATGGAAAATTAGATAAACTAAGCTGATTGCTCCAAATTGATTTATGTCATCTCTTCTCAGCCACATCCCAGTTTTGATACAACTTACCCATCTGAATGGCATTTTCTCAACAATCCCATCACTACCATTTAGTCTCCTTTTGACACTCTAGAAGTGATCTATTCAAAGTATTGTAGACCTTCTACCCCAATCTAATAAAGGAGATCTTTTTTTAAGCTTCTTTGTATTACAGGAACTATGGCCTGCCCAGGCTTCAGTCCACCATTCATGGCAATAGAGATTCTAGAATCTTTCATTCACAGCTGACTGCAATAGAGAGCCACCTTGCAGAGGGTATGAGTATCCCAGAGCAAGATGGAATTCTAGATTCAGAAACTCCATAAAAGTAACTAACGCACAAAGTGAGGTTATGCATCAGTGGCTTCATGTAAATCCTTTGATGGCTTTAGTAGTTTGTTACCTTTGGAATCATCCAAGAGTGCAGCAGTGGGTCTAGCGTAGGCAATATATTAGGCTTCATTTCTTTGACCTCCTCAGGGACTTGAAATTGTCAACATTTAAGAATGGGCTTGACGGGTTTGTCAGGTAGATATAATATGGCTCATGGGTATTGGCACAGGTATCTGCCCAACACAGAGTCACCTACACTTAGTAATACAACATAGATTGGGGAACAATAGGTATCTGCTGGTAGCAATTGAAGCAAAGTCCTTTTGTCTTACATTCTTCTGAGGTGGGATTCTTCTGCATAGTGTCTATATCCTTTGGCACTGCTTCTGAGTGTCTTCATTTGTGGTGATTGTAGCCTCTCTGATTAGGCATTGTGGGCTTCCCAACTACAAGCATAACTGAGTCATACTCAATGGCAATCTTGATGGCTTCTTCAGTAGTCTGAGGTCTTCAATAATTCACTTCCATACAAGTTCTTTCTTTCAACCCATCAATAAAGTATTTAACTTGGTCCAGAGGGACCATTCTTTCAATTTGTCCTAGTAGATATCTATATTCATAGATGAACTCTTGGACCACTCCTTTCTATCTGAGTGTCTTTAACTTTCTTCTTGGTAGTATCTGTTGGTATGGGGGCTCAAAGGCATCCTGAATTTCCAACACAAACTCATCCAAGGTAGAGATTGTAGAGCATTCCATCATGGTGGCTGACCTGATCTTGTTGTGGTACCACTGTAAGGCTTCATCTGCCATGTAAGAGGCTATATAATGTAACTTGCTTTCTGGAGCAATTCCCTGAGCCTTGAAAGCTTCTTCAATCTGGAAGAGCCAAGTTCCCAGTTCTTCATTGGCTTTACCATTGTACCAGTTGACCTTCACACTAAAGTTGCTATTGACAGGGTTTTGCTGGCTTTGGGCCACAGTAGTCAGTCCTTGTTGCTGCAGACTAAGGATCTGGAGTAAATGTTGCTGCTAGGCTAGGATTTGTTGCATAGCATTCTTCCATTCTTGATTTTTGGGCATCTTGAGGGAGGCTTCTTCTTACTTCAGGAGAGAGGTTTCTGGTTCTTGCTGCTACCAGTGTTACAAGTCTTGGTATAAGAGTTGTTGAGGAATAGAGAGTTTAGCTAGTATTGTATTCACTAAAACTTGACTGATTTTTATTGAGGTTCCAGTAGCTCCCAATATATATTTTGCCAGATCAATTGCTTACTATTTGTAACTCATAATGTAGGCTGTGGCTGATGACTCATTTGATTGCATCATCATTACCCAATAAGATCCTACTTAATATATCTATTCCTGTCTGATAAGGATCTGCTGATTCATTTGCTGACTAATGCTACTGATTTGATAGAAAATACTGATATACAAAAGGTTCACCTTTATCAGCAAGGCTTGCATGCTTGAGTCTGTCCCTATGCACTAAGTCTTCCCAGATATTGACTTGTTTGTCCACTAGCTGGTAAGTTGCAAGTGGACATTCTCTGATGATCTTGAACAATCCTGTCCATTGTGGCTCAAACTTGTTCCAAGTGTTGTTTCTTAGCAATACAAAGTTCCCAACTGTCAATGCTTCTGGTGCTATAGTCTTATCAATTCTCTGCTTCATCTTTTCTGCACTTTGAGATACTTTGGTTAGTGCCTCTTGATGCTGTTGTTCCAGCTGCTGGTGACTACTTGGCTGGCTGAGTTCATCTTCTACAGTGTTTGTAAGCTTTAGTTGTGTGAGATCTTCTGGAATCCTTGGTTCACATCCATACACTATGTAAAATGGCAATTGCTGGGTGGTATTGTGTACTCTGACTCTGCATGCAAAGAGTGCTTGGTCTATATACTCATTCCATCTACTAACAATTCCATTTGCATACTTGGCAAGGATATTTCCAAAAAATCTATTAAACCATCCAGTGACTCATTAGTTCTGGGTTGATATGCCAAGGTATTCAAGTGTTTGATCTGCTGCATTCCTAGGTAAGCTTTCAATATCTTTGCCATGAAGTTTGCACATCTATTGGATAGAATATCTACAAGGCATCCAAACTTAATAAGGATCACATGGTAAATGAAACTTGCAACTTCTTGTTCACTGGCTATAGGTACAGCTTTAGCCACTGGCCATTTGGTGGCATAGTCAGTTGCTACTAGGATCCAATGTTTGCATTTCCTGGTAGTTTACAGTCTTCCATAAAACTCAATTCCCTGTCTTGCAAATGGTCTTACAGGCCCCAAGGGAAAGAGTTCAGCAATCCTCTTTGGTTGGCCTTGGTTGATATGGCAATTTGGGCATGTTTTCACTAGCTTCTCAATGTCATGTTTCATTCTGGCCCACCATGCTCTGGCTTTCACAAGGCTATAGGTTCCTTCAATTCCAAGATTTCCATATCCATTGTGTAGCTTATGTATCAAATTCAGGCAAGCAACATAGGGGCCATAGGCAATAGGGCATCAATCAACTATTTGGTAGAGTGTTTCATCCTGTACTACAAATTAGCTGGCTGCATCCTGGATCATCTTCTTGATATCTTTATCCACTTCATTAGGAGTGGCTGGTCCTCCAAGTACTTTGGTAATGGGCTAGGCCACTCTGATTCATGCACCAAGTTGTGCAACTTGATCTAATCTTGATAATGCCTCAGCATCCGTATTGTTTTTCCCAGGGCAGTGGACAATCTCCAAATCAAATTGCTGAATGTATTCACTCCATCTTGTCATCCTTTCAGAGAGTACCTTCTGAGCAGATATAAACTTGAAGGAGGCTTGATCAGCCTTTACAGTGCATTTGATTCCTTCAATACAGCATCTCCATGTCTTCAAACTGTGTATTATAGCAAGCATCCCCTTCTCACACACTGGATACTTTGTTCTGATGAGTTCAGGTTCTTGGATTCAAAGGCTACTGGGTAGTCCTTTCCCTTGTGTTCTTGACTCAACACTCCACCAATTGTACAATCTGAAGCATCTGTGCACAGAGTAAGCTCTTTTCTGAAGCCAGATATTCTTATGCTTGGCAGCTTAGCAAGTTCATTCTTGAGCATCTGGAAGGCAGTATCACAAGCTATGTCCCACTTGTAGGTATTGTCTTTCTTGAGGATATCAGTTAAAGGGGCTGCAACACTTACAAAGGACTTGACTAATCTCTAATAATAGGAAACCATTCCAAGAAATGATCCAAGCTCTGATATGCTATGGTGTTTCTTCAGATTCTTGATAACTTCACCCTTCTTATGGTCTAAAGTTATTCTTCTGCTAGTCACTTTGTGTCCTAGATATTCAACATGTTCCTTAAAGAATTCACACTTGGGCAGCTTGCCAAAAAGCTTGTTCTCTCCTAGCTTCTTCATGACCTTTTCAATGTGCACCAAGTGATCTTCTTCTGTCTTGCTGTATATCAATAAATCGTCTAGGTAGATTATCACAAACTCGTCTAAGTACTCCTAAAAGACAGTCTGCATCAGTGTCATGAATGTTGCAGGGGTATTGGTGAGGCCAAAACTCATGACTAAGTACTTGTAATGCCCATATCTGGTCCTGAAAGCTGTCTCAGGGATGTCTTCTGGTTTCACCCTAATCTGGTTGTATCCTGACATGAGGTCAATCTTGCTGAAAATAGTGGCTCCATTGAGTTGGTCCAAAAGCTCATCAATCCAAGGTATGGGGTACTTATTCTTTAATGTAACTGAGTTGAGAGCTCAGTAGTCAATGCAAATCCTAAGTGTTTCATCCTTCTTCTTCACAAAAATTACTGGTGCTCCTCAAGGTGACTTGCTAAGTCTGATATATCCTTGCTCCAGTAGCTGATCTATTTGACTCTTCATCTCTTCCAACTCCAATGGACTCATTCTGTAAGATGTCTTACTCACTGAAGGGCTGTCTCCTGTTTTGATGTCATGATCCATGTCTCTGACTGGTGGTAGTCCTACAAACTCATCTGGAAATACATCTGAATATTCCTTCAAAAGGGTCTGGACCTTCTGGGGTGCTCAAGTAGAGGAATCCTCCTGTAATACTGCCAAGAGGAACATCTTGGTACCTTTTCTTTGTGCTCTACAGAAATGTGTCTTACTTAGCTCACTTGTCTCACACAAAATGAAATTGAGCAAGTTAAAATCCAGTCTGGCAGGTAATAGCTTGTAGGTCTTGTTGTCCTTCTGGATCTGAGTAGAAGGGGTTCTCCAGCTGACTGATGGATTACAGCAAAATATTCAGGTTTCCCAAGTACAAGGTCAAACTAGCAGTTCCGAAATATATAGGCCTGTAGATCTTCTTCATAGTCACTGATCTTTATCCTTACTGGCTGAGTAATACGGTTGATTATGTGAGAGTTTCCATCAGCCATTGAGACTGAAGTTGATTTGGTGGGTTCCAAGTTGATTCTAGCTTTCAAAGCAAATTGCTCTAGCATGTACTCATGCAATGCTCCTGAGTCAAGCATGATCTTGGCAGGCACTCCATTGATTACTCCATTCAAGTATAATAGCTTTCCTGAGTTTGAGGTCATCTGGGATAGGTATTCTTCTGTCAAATGGAAGATTAGTTCTGAATCTTCTTCAAGTTCCTCTCCCATGTTACTATGCTCCAAGGCTTCAATATGTCTAAAGGTACTTAATGGCTGGTGTCCATTTCTTCTCTGAGGGCAGTACTTTGCAATATGTCCTTGCTGGTGACAATGAAAGCAAAGCCCTTTCTTCTTACATTCTTATGAGGTAGAATTCTTCTGTACAGTGTCTATTTCAATTGGCACTGCTTCTGATTGTCTTCTTTCATAGTAATTTTAGCCTCTGTGATTAGTCATTGTGGGCTTCCCAACTCCAAGCATAGCTGAGCCATAGTCAATGGCAATCTTGATGGCTTCTTCAGTAGTCTGAGGTCTTCAATAATTCACTTCCATACAAGTTCTTTCTTTCAACCCATCAATAAAGTACTTAACTTGGTCCAGAGGGACCATTCTTTCAATTTGTCCAAGTAGATATCTATATTCATAGATGAACTCTTGGACCACTCCTTTCTATCTAAGTGTCTTTAACTTTCTTCTTGGTAGTATCTGTTGGTATGGGGGCTCAAAGGCATCCTGAATTTCCAACACAAACTCATCCCAGGTAGAGATTGTACAGCATTCCATCATGGTGGCTGACCTGATCTTGTTGTGGTACCACTGTAAGGCTTCATCTGCCATGTAAGAGGCTATATAATGTAACTTGCTTTCTGGAGCAATTCCCTGAGCCTTGAAAGCTTCTTCAATCTGGAAGAGCCAAGTTCCCAGGTCTTCATTGACTCTACCATTGTACCAGTTGACCTTCACTCTAAAGCTGCTCTTGACAGGGTTTTGCTGGCTTTGGGCCACGGTAGTCAGTCCTTTTTGCTGCAGGCTAAGGATCTGGAGTAAATGTTGCTGCTGAGCTAGGATTTGTTGCATACCATTCTTCCATTCTTGATTTTTGGGCATCTTGAGGGAGGCTTCTTCTTACTTCAGGAGAGAGGTTTCTGGTTCTTGCTGCTACCAGTGTTACAAGTCTTGGGATAAGAGTTATAGAGGAATAGGGAGCCTAGTTAGTATTGTATTCACTAAAACTTGAACTGATTTTTATTGAGGTTCCAGCAACTCCCTGTATACATTTGGCCCAATATATTGCTGACTAATTGTAACTCATAATGTAGGCTGTGGCTGATGACTCATTTGATACATCAGCATCACCCAATAAGATCCTGCTTAATATATCCATTCCTGTCTGATAAGGATCTGCTGATTCATTTGCTGACTAATGCTACTGATTTGATAGCTAATACTGTTACACTGATAGGCTAAACATATAACTAATTGATTTGACTAATAACTGTTCTGATTTAAACATTCAAGCAGTAGATCATAACAGTGTAATACTTGGCCAGTTGATAGGACAATGCTGATCCAAATAAGACAAATGGGATAAATCCAAATTAAGCATATTGGAATATAGGTAAGTAGTAGTTACTGCTACTCCTTGCCAAAATTATCACAGGATGAAACTTACCCTGTATATGATAAAAATATATAACTCTCATATGGATGACAGCTTGACTCAGAGACTGTCCTGATACCAGCATGTGACAAAAGTTACATTGCATTCACATCTCAACATGCCAGCATTGTTTGGTGTCCAACTTGTCAGGAATTAGCCACTTTAGGTGGAAAAGATAGTTAAGACTCCATAAATATTTAGTTATTTACCCATCAAAAGAACCTTATGTAGCTCAACAAATATTGTGAAGCTGTAAAGTGTCAGGCTCAGTGTCAATCAAGTGTACATAATTCCAATATATGGGAGTGCAAACATTACAAACAAGAATTGAGGTCTAGATTGAAACATGTTTGCCAATGCCTCTGCCCTAGCACTTCATAGACACTCATTGCGCAATTACTCTTACACCAAATCCTGCTGATCTTTGATTCTCATCTACCTGAATATGCTACTAATCTAACAGTATCAGCGCATAAATCTTATGGTAATCCCACTGGTATCTGAGCCAATAGCATGCTTGTGTGCTTTTCCAGAAATCATAGGTGGTTATGATGTCAAATGTGTGAGATTGGTGGGATATATTCAATAGACTTGTTCTGTTGGATAGTGCCACATTGAGCCATGAGTGCCAAATGATGCCATAGTGTGCCAGAGAGACCAAATGAGCCTCTACCTGGCCACAGAGTGTGAAACATAGCTCTGCATCTTCACGCAAAGCAGCCCCTGGTTTCACCCATTGTGTTGGAGAATATCCATTTTTTGACCTTTTTTGTTGGATCAATGTTGTGCAGGATGTGTTAGAGCACAAGCAGATTGAAGATATGCATCTGAGACTCAATACCCATGGCACTATGAATCCAGCTCCTGTAGCTTGTATCATGTCACAAAAATGAATGGCACTATCTTGATCCACTGGTACTATCTGGCACTATATTTAAATATTGGCCCTAAAGTAAGATCTATACAAAGCTCTTATAGTGCCAGATAGTACCAGTGGGCCAAGATAGTGCCATTCATTTTTGTGACATGATACAAGCTACAGGTAATTGATTCAGAGTGCCATGGGTATTGAGTACCAGATGCATATCTTCAGCTCTCCTGTGCTCTTACACATCCTGAGCTATATTGATCCACAAAAAAAGGTCAAAAAATGGATTTTCTCCTGCCCAATGGGTGAAACACAGGGGCTGCTTTACATGAAGATGCAGAGCTATGTTTCACACTCTGTGGCCAAGTATAGGCTCACTTGACCTCTCTGGCACACTATGGCATCATTTGGCACTCATGGCTCAATGTGGCACTATCCAATGGAACAAGTCAAATATCTTAGAGACATTATTATTATTCAAGCACAAACATTAAGAGTATGATGTTCCCACAAGTAAACCTATAGAAGTAAGCATACAAGAGCATCAAAGTAGGCAAACCATGCACCATTAGCCAGAATATGGATTTAATCCAAACCCAGTGATAAATGCCTAGTGAAAAATAACTTGGTTGTGCAAGTGGACTCAATCCTGATCAGCCATCAGGATCCTGCAATGAGGCCACTTTTTATCCAGTAGGCTTGTTTTAATGACCTCCTGTACAATGTTATAAAAGGATTCTAAAGTGTTTTGCTCATTCAGCTGCTAACTAGTTAAATATACCTACAATATGTGGATGGTCCTTGGATGGAGTTTGGATTGAACTCTGATGGTCCTATTGAGTCCTACATTTATCTGATTATACCCAACAAGCCAGCTCATGCAAATATATATTAAGTGGGAAGAACTTGAGGGGTTATTGATAGCTCCTTTGCAGCCATTTGTCAGCATTATAACAGCCTTACTGCAGTCAATCACTTGTACTGCAGAGTAGTCCTGATCAGTTGGTTAGTGTAGCTTAATACTAGCTAGCTGAAATGCCAGATTGATCTGACACTCATCAACACTAACAGGCACTATAATATTTACCTTGCTACCAGTGCTAGAATTAAGCTACAGGTATTTCTACTTAATCTTTCATATAATGCACCAAATAGTGCATTTCCTGTTTATTAACTCTTCATAATGATCCTGAAACATTCCTGCTGGTGGATGTTGTCTGGCTTAAATATATTGCTCATTACTGGTGTTATGATCTACACCGTGAGTGTGTAAGTCAGATCAGTATTTGGTTAAATCAGTTAGTCTTATATTGAGCCTAGTGGTAAATAAGTGCTACCTATTATATCAGTAGTATTGATCTGAAGACAAATCAGCAGATCCCCATCAGACAGCAACAGATATTTTAAGTAGGACCTAAGTGGGTAATGATAATGCAAGCAAATAAGTCATCAGCCACAACCTACCTTAGGAGATACAATTAATCAGCAATTGATCTGGCAAAAATGTATATAAGGAGCTGCTGGATCCTCAATAAAGATCAGTTCATGTTTTAGTGAATACAATACTAGCTCAACTCCCTATCCCTCTACAACTCTTATACCAAGGCTTGTAACATAGCAAGTGAGCCAATTGGTGATGAATCAGCTTGTTTTGGGCCTAAAATACTCACTTCCAATCAGATGGAGTGTCTGTCAGGGGTGCTTATATGGCAAACAAGCTAGGCAACATTCCAGAAGCTTGGGAGGCATTGACACTACAAAAATATTGGCAATTGTAAACTCAGACATATGTCTAACCCTGAGACCAATATCCTTTGGAGTCCAGAAATACTTTTGATAATTATTGATGAGCAGACAAGATATATATGGGTGTACTTCCTTAAAACAAAGGATGAGGCTTTAGAGACATTTAAGCACTTCAAGAACAATGTAGAAACCCAATCTGGGTGTATGTTGATGGTACTTTAGAGTGGTAATGGAGGGTAACACTGCTCGAAATAGTTTACAAAGTACTGCCCATTTGCTGGTATACTCCTACAGTCCACTGTTCCAAATACTCCCCAGCAAAGTGAAGTAGCAAAATATGCCACTAGAACAACAGTGAAGATGGGAAGATCTTTGCTACATGATACAGGAATGGGGTACAAGTTTTGGGCCAAATGTGTTACTGTCATGGCACACATTAAGAGTAGATGACCAACAACAGCACTACATGATTCTACACTTTTTTAAGCATGTACAGGCAAGAAACTAGTCATCTAGCACCTCAGGATCTCTGGTAGCAAAGCTCTTTATCATATTCCTGACTAAGAATGGCAAAGCTGGAACCGCAGAGTAGAAAAGGGATCTTTGTTGGAAATTGTGAGGATACTCAAGGTAAAGAATAAATGATGGCAAAATTCAGAGCTGATTTTGAGCAGGGATGCTGTATTGGAGGAGAATGCAGATTGGGAAGCCCCTAAAATTGTTAGCCAGCTTTCTGATGATCCAATCAATACTGATGAAGAAGATGTGTACCTAATTCAGCCAGACACAAAAGATAATTCTATCAGTTCCTGATCAGAGCAGATTATCCCAGTTAGCAGATATACCAGAACAAAAATTGTCCTGGATCATGGTTCCATACATTAAATGATCATGAAGAAGCTAATCTTGCGTTATGTGCCAAACTTCACAATATGGAACTGGCAATGTAAAGTCCACATGATACTTGGTGGCAACAAGTCATGCAGGAGAAGTGACAACCACTGATCAAGGCTAAAATGTGGGAACTAGTAGATTTACCAGATGGGAGAAAGCCAATGGCATGTAGATGGGTCAATAAGATTAAGATGACCTCATATGGTAACAATGATACGTAAATGGCTAGATTGGTGGCCAAAGGCTGTTCCCAGATCCAAGGACTAGACATTTAGGAAACATTTGCTCTGTTACCAAGTATAACTCCATTAGAAGAGTTCCAGCACTGGCAGCTGTACACAGTGTAGATCTACACCAAATGGATGCCAAGATAGACCTCCCAAATGAGGATCTGCAAGAAACTATACATAAAGCAACCAGAAGGTTTTACCAATCCAAAAAGCCCCCATAAGGTGTGCAGACTTGGCAAATTGTTATATGGGCATAAGCAGGCACCTAGAGAATGGCACAGCAAGATTGGCACATATCCAGGGTAAATTAGGTTCATTGGTAGCACTGCAGAACACATTATGTATTTGAAACAGCTCAGAAAGGGTGTGATCATCCTAATTCTCTATGTTGACAATCCAATAATAGCTACCAGTAACCAGGAGGTACTTAAATATAAAAAATTAGATCTCCTCAGCAAGTTCAAGATGAAAGATCTTGAAAATGAGCTATTTTCTAGGTAGCAAAGTAATAACTGACATCCCTACACAGAAAATTGTGCTTAATCAGCCCAAGTATAGTATGAACACTCTTAGAAGCTTCAAAATGAAAAATTGCAAACCTACAGCTATCCTAATTGACAATAACCTGAAATTGAGCAAATCCTAGCCAGTTTTAGGCAAAAAGGCACAGATATGGATCAAAATGTTCCTTATCAATCAATGACTTGTAGCCTGGTGTATTTGATGTTATCTACATGTCAGGATTTTGCAGTCGCCTTTGGAATAAGCAGTTGATTCTTGCAAAATTATAGATCAGATCAACTTACAGCTGTTAAGCAGATTTCAGATATTTATAAGGTACTATAAATATGTTACTAGAGTACTCTGGAGCAGCTAATAGGCTAAATTTGGATGGTTAAAGTGATTCAGATTGGGCCAGAGATCTGTTTGACAGATGATCTACCACTAGATATGTATTTCTATATGCTGGTGCAGCTATCACTTGAAATTGCAAGTTACAATCAATTGAGTGCCTATATACAACTGAAGCTGAGTATATGGCTGCTTTTCAAGCAACTAAGGAGGCTATATGGCTACAAAATTACTTGGGCTTTAACTCAGATGAACCAGCATGTATTCACTAGCATAAGCAATGTTGTATATCACTAGCTAGGAATGCTACTAATCATGCCAGAACTTAGCACATGGATATAAATCACTACTTTGTGAGGGAGGCTGTAAAAAACAACCAAGTAGAGCTAGTTAACTGCCTAACTGACTAAATGGTGGCAGATGTAATGACAAAGCCCCAGGTAGTCTGCTTATTTGTGATCTCAAACAGGAATTAGGATTATGAATTTATTTAGGTGAGGGGGAGTCTTGAGATATTGGAGTATTTGGTATCATTAAGTATCTAAAAGTTTATTTAACAATTCTGTAATAGTCTTGGTCACTGTAGGCCTTACTTACAGCCCTAACTTTGCACTTTCTTTAGATTTATGATCCAATGATTATCAACTTATAGTCAAGATCAAATTAGCAAATTTACAAGACAAGATGTACCTATCCTGAAACTGTTACAGATTGCTCCTGAATATTGAGAAGCCCTCCTTAGTTGGTGTTACAGTTGAACTATCTCTTCAAAGGTATATGTACTGAGCTTCTTTATGAATAAACAATAGTTCAACTATTGTCACTACTTCTTGATAAGTTGCTTATATCCAAATCACTTCCTAAATTGCAACAGGTTAAGAGCCTCACCTACCTCTATCTATTCTAAAGATGACCTCTACCAGCAAGTAGAACTATACAAACCTCTTCCCTCAAAGGAGAGTTCTTAGACCATAGTGCATGATGTATCAGTGGTGCTAACTGGCTTTCAAGTGCAGTATACACAGGACTCATCAAAGTATGAAACAGAGGGTAACTAAATAGACTTGTTTAGTTGGATAGTGCCACACAGCACCATAAATGCAAAATAGTGCCACAGTGCACCAGAGAGGCAAGGCAGACCTGTTCTTAGCAGCAGAGTGTGAACCATAGTTCTGCATCTTAATGCAAAGCAGCCCCTGTGTTTCACTCAGTGTGCTAGAGAAGTTTTATTTATTCACACATCTGCTCCATAAGAAGCCCCAAAAAGGTGAAGCAAGGCCCAGTACTTGCCACACACCAAGCAAGATGGAATAGAGAATGGACACAGTAGTGACAGAGATCTACATGTTCAGCTTGATGTTTGTAGTATAGCTGCTCAAATTCCATTACAAACTCTTTGCACAACAGCTTTAGATGCATCAAATTAGTATTGGTGATCCACTTCTGAATAAATATTCCTACAATGTCCACACATGACTCCCAGTGCTTGCAATGTATTCTTGGTGTGAATGACTTCAGAACACCACCAGAATAAATACAAATCCAATTAATCCAGTCTTTGCATTTGTATTTTGCCTATGCATATGAATATTGATTGGAGCCCATGAGAAGTACCTAGGGCAGTAGATACTCTGCAATGTCTTACCAATTTTTTCAAATTTATATGGTGTCTCAAAGGGCTCATTTAGCTTGAAATGCCCCATGTACAACTTGGTCATCAGTATAGGGATATTGTTGTAAAGCAAATGCATTGCTCCCAGTGGACAGTTTTTGCTCCAACAGATACCCTCTATCTTAAGTGTCTCTGGTTTCCAATTGATTCCATATTCAGGCCAGTGGCTTATAGCTTGCCAACTTTGCTACAATTGCATGCTGACTTCTGTATGTTCTCTCTGTGAGAAGATTATGTTCTTAGTGTTGGTGTTTAGGTAATAATAATGTGGGTGAGTTATGGAGTAAAGCCTCTGGATCTCACACATTCACCAGCAGTGCCCTTTGTTGTGCCCAGAAAAGCTGGCTATCTTGCTGATGGCAGGGATATTGCCAATGCAGGTAATAATATGTGCTTTAACATGATGGCCATTTACTGTTATCCTGCTGGAAAGCATACAAGATTTATCCAGCAATGGATACAGGTAGCTATCCAAGTTGGACAGTGACTTGAACCCAGATACCAGTGAGACTACCATCAGATTTTTGCTCTGATACCATAAGATTAGCAGCAGATTCAGGTTGATGAGAATCAGTGGCCAGCAGGATTTGCTGGCAGAGTACTTGTTTAATGAGTATCTGTCAAGAGCTAAGGCAAAGGTATGGTCATACATACCTACAAATTAACCCTGGCTTCTTAGCCAATTGTAATGTTTGCCATCAAATATATTAGATATGTTGGTGCTTCATTTATGCTGAGTGTGGAACTTTATAGCTTCACAATGTCATGATCACATGACAACCATGAACACCCATGCCAAATTTCAGCTTCCTAGCTCAATTTCTAAGAAATTCCTTCTAGAACCTTCTACCACCTTCCAGAAAGTTCCTGACCATTCCAAACCATTGTTACACAATGGAACATTCCATGGAAGCTTTCCATTGTATTTTTCATAGTCCAGTACCATATATGGAAGTACTAGGTCACATGACTTAGTCACATGATCAGGTGACCCAATCCATTTCCCCATCCTGTCTCAGTGCCGTGTCATCTATATCATTATCCCCAGCACCATTGCTGTGCCTCACCCCACAACCCCATTAGTATTAGCTAATATCTCTTGGCATCAGTATAGCCAAAAAGTATATATAGTCCTATCCCCCCTTAAGTATTCCTCAGTCTGATAAACACCGGTCTTGAATAAACAGCCTTGCCTTGGAAATCCGCCTTGCCTTGTTGATCCACACCTAAGTCCTTTCCTGGTCCTGCCTTGCCTAGCTCTACTCTCCTGCCTTGTGTCTATTCATAACACACAATATTTGTTGGACTGCATGAGCTTCTTGAGACAGGTTATTACCAAAATATATCTGGAGTGTGAGCAATACTTTCCCTCAATGGTAGTGGATTTCTGTCAATCAGGACCTGTTGCAATGGTGGCATTTTTGTATATGAATGCAATGCAGCTGTTAACACAAGCTGGAATCAGGAGAGTCTCTGGGTCATATACTGCCAGCCATGCAACAGTTGTCCACTTGTACCATGTGCATGGTAAGTTGCTTCCCAGAATGATTTTGGCAAGAAGTAGTAGTAAATTATTAAAGCCCCCATTACCAATATTAGTGGAAATGCACTACTTCTTTAGCCACAACACTACATCACTCACCAGTAGATGGATCACTAGACTCACTTGGCTCCACAATGTATCACCAGCATTTGTTTCAATGGGTGTTATCTCATTGCATATTGGATTTTGAATGGGCTCATGTATGGTCCATTAGTGAGCCTTATTCGTGTGAACTCTTACTCTGCATACCATATTCAGAAGGCTGAGGTGAGCCTAAAGGCATCACAAACTTACCTGACTGAGCTTGTGTGAGGTGGCAAAGATGGCCAAGTACCAATGTAGATATATAAACTGGCTAGCAAGATGATGTTGCTACAATAGTGACTGATGAATGGTCAGGTATGACTTGTGTGGCAAAACACTGGCTGTGATCCTTGTAATACTTCCTATGCTGTCTGCATGCTACATGGCTGAGAGGCTTGCTACAACAGCCACATGGTCTTTTCCTCTTCTCTTGCAGTGTTGAATCAATGTAGCCATTTCTATGGGGCTGACTGTTTGACCTTCTGCAATGTAATGCTATATCTGACTTTTTGGTCAATACTCATGTGAATTAAAGACAGTCTAGTATTTGAGACATTGCAGCAACACAAATGTAAGACCCAATGATTACCAGCCATAGTAAGCAATATAAATCAAGTTGTGGCACCACATACACATGTATATGCAACACTATCTCCCCTTTGGTATAACTCAGTTCCATATATATGCTGCCAAAAAGTAAAGCAAAGTTGTCTGGTTCCCAGCCAAACCACAACACTGATGGCAGCAGAAGAACGGTTGAACAACAGCTTGTTTTGACACCTGGTGCAAGAAGCAGGGCCACAATCAAAAAAGGCAATGTTGACAGTGTGCTCACTAAAAGAAATAATGCGGACTCCTCAGGCTTTCAGTCAAGTAGGCAACTCAGAACCCCTGCAGAGCAGCAAGCTCACCATCATGCTCAGGCAAATGAGCATATAGCAAATGCCAAACCTTCATTTGAAGACCAGCAAGTGGGCATCATAACATCACCACCACCTGTATTAGCAAGTATATTGTCAGCTTGTATTGAAGCATTAACAAAGCAATTAGGTGTGGTGGCTGATAGGATAGATGCAATGGCCCAGAGAAATCAGGAAATAGTCCAGAAACAGGATAAGCAGATAATACATGTTGAGTAATCAATATCTCAGATAGAATAAGCAGTATCTTTGTGGCAAAGAAGGAACTCAAGTAGCTCAATGTTATAGCAAAGAATTGCGCCATTCACTAATGGAACAGCAGAGCAGCAATATACAGTCTTTAAAGTACAGCAACAGTGCCCAAAGATAAAGCCCACAGAAAAGCCTATCATAACATGGGAGGGAGAAAGTGTAGTATATACACCAGAGGCTAAAATCAAAAGATATTGAAGATCTGTGGAGCTGTTGAGTGCAATAATAAAGAGTGGGCTAATATTCAAGATGTTGTTATAAGTCTAGCACACCATCACCTTACCATGGGACCATCAGGAACTCAAGGCCAAGCAGAATGTGCTTGACATGTTCCATGAGCATTATCCTGGATTCAAGTGGGCAAATGGATTTTGGACCAGCACTGGTATACTACGAAAGTATTGTAAGAACAGCAGAGGCTATCAAAGGTAGAAGAACAAGGGTGCCATGGCTAAAAACCTGCAGCTTCCTCAGGAGCCTGTTACAAGCAGGTCTGAAAGCAGGGCTGAAAGCTCCAGACAAGCATCAAAGAGATGTCAGGTAGCTGGGAGAGTGCCAATAAGGGACAAGCAGGCAGACATGTATGCACCAGCACAACATTTATCAAAGAAAAAGAACAGTACCACTCAAGACACACTCAGCCGAAGTAGCAGTGAAGGGCCTGGCAGTGATAAAAACCAGTGGCTTCCTCAGGAGCCTGTTGCAACTAAAGCAGAAAGCATAAAACAAGCAGAAAAGAAACATCAGGTTGCCAGAAGAGTGCTAGTAAGAGTCAAGTAGGCCAAAAAAGAGGGGTCAGAGCAGAATTTATCAAGGAAAAACATGGTTCATTACAAGAAGCATGCAGACAAAGTAGCAGTGAGTGATCTGGCAGTGATAAAGGAAAAGATAAAGGGAAAAATGTCTACCAAAGCCTGAGGTTGGGAAGCATGCAAAAAAGATGCAGTTCTTACCAATTAATGCCACGAGCCTGGAAGAGACTGAATCCTATGATAGCCAATTAGATTTACTAACAAGAAAACAGCTGTTTTCACAAGAGTTGGAAGCACAGGCAGTAGTGCTACACTCCAGCAAGGTAGATGAGTATGCGGAGAAGGGGAATTTGTCTACCGCAGCCTTCACATCCTGCATTATTGACAGAGTGGAGATCCCACTGACAGACAAGGCTACAACTTCAAAAACTCAAATGACTATCACAATGCCTTCAGTGGAATTTGGAACATAGATAGGCACTTCAAGAGGATATGGCACTTCTTCATGAGCAGTGCCCAAGGAAACACACTTGAATATTGCAAGGATTTGTTGCAAAGACTGGCAGATGAGGTACCTGACCTTTCAGTGCCAGCTGAAGACCAGGACATGTGGGAACCAGTGAATGAACAGTTGCATAAAGCCGTTGAGTTCCTGACAAAGTCATGGAAACAAAACATTACAGCATAAATACTTATTGAGTAGTGGATTTTAATGGAGTTACTTAATGAGTGTGGTGTTGGGTTTAATGTTAGTGTAGGGCATAGGGACTTGTATAGGTCAATACAATTGGCAGCTGAGGTACAATTGAAGTTTCAATGGAAATAAATCAATTCATATGCATGAATAGTGAGAGAAATGGTTGAATCAGGAAGTAAGGAGTGTGAAAAGAGGTAATAGACAATCAATGTACACAAACATAGGAACTGATTGAGCTTTTGGGATCAGAAAGTGAGCATATTGCCAGGGACCAATCAAAAGCCACCTACATATTGTTGTGATGAAAAATTCTGACTGAATTTTTTTGTGAAATCTGGTGTGTAATTTTTTTTTGAAAGTCTCTGCACAGTGCCCTGATTGAATCAGTACCTCTTAGTCACAGGACTATAAGTCTGTGATGGCCTTTTGACAGGATCATTGCAATGATTTCTTATAAGGCAAGTAGTCATGACAAAAGTTAACAAGGCAACAGTGTAGGTGTGCAAAATTATCACTACTGATTGCTTCAATTGTGATATAGCTGTGAAAAAAACCTGGAAGAAGATGATACAACTGTGTGGAATTGTTATCATCTGTCATGATCCAAGCAATGCACTTTTTTTTGCAATCTTAATTAAACTTTTGCAAACCAGTAATCACTAAATTTTTGATATGGGTAATATAAGGATTTCTCACGTAGAAGCAGAACTCCTGAAATCAATACCAATCATGCTTATGCATTATCTGTAACATCAAAGCAGCTGCTTGATCTATCTTACACCTACCTAGTTGGTTGCACACCAGCTACTTCACCTGGTCTAATCACTAAAATCTGAGATTATCTTGCTCATTGAGCAAAATGGATATTTGACAGCAAGTCAGGTGGCTTGTGTACTTCTCAGATGGACAATTGGGGTTTCATAGCTTCAGGATACTTTCAGATAAATGAGTTACTGAATTACCATCCAATTGGAATGATTGTAGCAGAAATGAGCAGTATAGGTGTAGATTATAGCATGATAAGCATATATTTCTATTTACATCAAGGAAACATATCCAAATGCTGGACTTTACCAACCATAATAATGGAATTCAATTGAGCATGTAATGCAAACATTACAAGTAGGCACAATTATTCCTGCCAACCTAATTGTGTCAGATTGTGTTATAGTATGCCAGATTGTCCCACATAGGGCAAACTTGTCCAGGACCAATCCATTCTTTTGGTAGATACAATATTGTGCCTGATCATTCTTAATGATCACTGTTTGCACTGCATGCCCTGGTATAGTACTATGGAACAATTTTACTATGCTAATACCTACCATTTTTGCTGTCATCATTCCTTTGGGGTAGAATGTTGGTAGTTAATTGGTCTAAAAGTAACCTGATTCTGTGAGCCCCCAGTTGGCTCACTGACCAATACACAAGCTACCTGATTTAGCATCTAATATTCCATATTGCCTATTAAGCAATTAAATTCCTGACTTCAAGGATTGGACAAGATGTAATTAGTAGCACACGTCCATTATAGTGGCCAAAATCAGATCTAATGGCTATACTAGTGTTAGAAATAATGGGTAGGTATGCAGAGTACTTGCTTACCGGGGCTCTGTTTCAAATGTGACATGACCATACTATTACTTACATTGAAAATTCAGAGATCATTAGTGTGCAAAGGTTTAATTGGGAATGCCAAAGAAATGTGCTGTTTGGATCACAGCCAATGAGAGCAATCCAATGCAATTACATCAGCTTCTGGTTTCTTTCTCACAGGGACTACAGCTCAAGTAGTTAGTATGATTCACATTGTGCACCTAAGTAACTTCCTTGTAGACTATCATCTTGGCTAATAGTGTACTTGTGTTCATTATTTTGCCTTCTGGCTGATGAGTGCAGTGCTGAAGCTTGCCCACACTGAGTTGCTCCTGCCACCTTTACAGAGCAAGCCTGAAGTGCCATGTGCTGAGGTATTTCTTTGCATGCCACAGGCTCTTACAATGGAGGTACTTCCAGTGAGTCTTCATTGATCAGTTCTCCAGAAGTAGCTTGGTGATGGCCAAATGTGATGGCACATGCAGGCACTACATTATTTTTTGGCGTGATCTATGGGTGAGACTGATGTGATGCACAGTGTAAACTACACTTTGCCTGCTCCAGTGAACCTATGTCTAATTAAGCAGTTTGACAAGTTCTGGTGGTTTGCTCTTAGCTGCATGCATTAGGTCAACACATGTCAAATTGGTGTGTGTTGCCCTGGTCAAATATGTTGGTGCAGTATGGCCTTATATACACTGGGACCTGGGTGTTGCTACATTTGGCAAAGAATCCAGCAAGTTATTCTGATGCAATGCTTACTCAGTTGCCCAAGTTCTGTATTCTTCCTCTTGAATTGCACTTTCTGAGTCTTTGAGGTATTCATCTATTCCCTGTTTGATACCCTGGAGCTGTTGCTATGATGTGTCTTGCTTATATTGCTCTTGGAAGCCACTTTGCTCTACTTTTACACCAGACATATGAGGTAAAAGCCCATTTATTTCTCCTTGTTTGCCACAGCTCAGGGTGGTTGAAAATATGGGAATGAGCACATTTGTCAGGGAGTGTCACTGTGACCCCACTGCATCCACCCCCCTCTTAGCTTTGAGCTTGGGTTAGAGCAAACTAATCTGGATGTGCAAAATTCCTGTGCTTGAATAACTTAAGTTGGTTTCCTGCAACTGGTGCTCTCAGCTGGGGGTTTTCAAGGTCAGGTATATAATAACTTCCATTCCCAATCACATTGGAAATGAGGTAAGGGCCAGTCCACTTGTTGTCTGACTTCCAACTCCATTACTTGTCCAATGTGGAATCATAGAGTAATACTGGGTCTCCAAGTGACAGTTGCTTTGGTCTTGTAGAGTGTGACTTGCCAAAGAGTCCTTTGTTCTTCAGCTCTGAATCCTTTAGTTGTTCAGCAGCTCTGTTAATATTTAAGTCATTGTGATCAAGTTGCTGTATACAAGTGGCTATGAGGTCTTCAGTGTGCATATTAGATCTCCAATCCAATGAGTTCCAAGTGACTGTATCTAACTTAATGTGCATCTTCTACTTTGAGCACAACTCCTGGGTCTTTTGGGATGTCATCTCTCCACTGTCAGCAACAAACTGTTGGATGCAGCCAAATCTGCAGATAATGTCATCAAGTCTCCATATGGTATGGCTCTTGCTGTTGGGCAAGGCTTGAGGTGCTGCCCATCCACTAAGGTCATCTCTAGCAACAATCAGGTACTTCTTTGATCCAGCTGTTGACATGTGGGCAAGGTGCATAGCAACCTTTTGCCACAGACAGATTCTGTAAATAGAATATAGTAGCTCTTCATAATGCTTTGAGGATCTCTTCTGTCAGGCTACACATGACTCAACAAAGTGTTGGATATCATAGTACATATTTTCCTAGTAGTACCTCTGAGCTGTGGTGCTTTAGGTGGCTTGTCATCCTGTAGGTCCACCTGGTTCTCCTTGGTGGATACTTGTCATGATGTTCAGTTGCTCTAGTGGAGTGGTGACTACTCTTCTTGGTGTAAGTCCTGCTTCATGTGTTTAAAGAGAGAGTCATCCTTGGGATGGTAGTGGTGAGTCTTCTTTCCTAGTTTTCTGAGCTCATGAGGTTCCATCCAGTTAGGCTTCTTGATCATCCTTAGATACTGATTGATCAGGCTCTGGGAGTTCTCTCTTGGTCTTTGATAGCAAACTACTATATTCCTGATACACCAAAGCTGCTCTTCTCACAACTGATGGTGATTCCTGCTTCTTCAGTGGCTCCTAATATAGCATAATTGTCCAAAATGTGGTCATAGACAAACTTTCTTACTTCAGGCATGACTTCAGTGGTGTCCCAGAACTCTGGTCCTTTGATTTCTATGTCATCAACAAAGACAGCCATTTTCTCAGGTATATCCTGGTACAGCACATTCACTATTCATCTCTGGAACTGAGCCATGGAGCTTGTAGCCCCTTGGCTGAGTCTTGTCATTCTTGGCCATCAAAATGGTGTCTGGAGTGCAAACATATCTCTTGATATCTCATCTAGGGGAATCTGCTCATATCCAGGGTGGAAATTATATGCTGAGTAGATGGAGTAGCCACTGAAGCTCTCTGCAAAGTCATCAATAGATGGAGGTATTGCAGCTTATCTGATAGTGACAGTATTTGCAGGTTGCATGTCTTGAATGCATTGGAGCATTCCATTATTCTTTCTGGTCACAAACCATCTGTTAGCATAAGGTCCATGGCAAGGCTCTAGGATACCAGCATCAATCTTTTAAGTAGATCATGCACATGAGCTTAGAGTCCTCTGGGCAGTGGGCAAGGCTTGAATGACCAGGGTGTGTGTGCCACTATATGAATCTTGATAGGTTTTTCAACCAATGTCTTTAAGAGCCCCATCTCCTTGTCAATATATGGGTAAGCCTTAACATGCCTTCTAAGGTTTTCTTCAAATAATAGGATTTTTACTGGTGTTAGGCTTCCTTCACCAATGATAAGTTGCTCAAGTCTCTCATGTGTAAGCCATATATCATCTGGTGTTTTATTGGATGGTGTGATGTAATCAGCAAGTCAAGATCCATCAGTCAAAGGTGTAAGTGATGGTCTAATCTTCTTCTCAACTGTCTAGTATTTTGTTTGAACTATAGCTGTATGCTCTTGTATACCTAATGAACAGCTCAAAATGATGGAGTGTATATTGTCAGGCTCCTCATCATCTTCTATAGCAAGATGCATCTTCTGGCAAGCAGTACATGTCCTCTTATTGTTGGATGTTACACCACAGAAGGTTGAATGCGGTCCAGGGTTTGATCCTTGTATAGTGTACCACACTGACCTATTGAAATAGTTGGTAGTTGTGGCCTTAGTACTGGTTTCCAATGGCCTACCTATCAGAAGGTCAATGTTTGCCTTCTGGCAGACAAAGAGGGGAAGCCTGACCTTGATTCCTTATACCTCAATAGGGGACTTGTTTACTACACCATAGAGTGGACTAGATCCTGAATTTGCATTAGTCATGTTCCATCTAATATCTCTGTCAGCAGGCAGTAGCTCCTTGCCTCTAAGTGTCTTCTTGAAGTCTAGTGGCATCATGCAAGTCTCTGAACTACTGTCAATATGGCAGTTAAGAGGGTTATCATATAAACTTCCTTTCACCACAGCAGTTGCAACTGAGTAAAAGATATATCTCTCCCTTGGACTAGTACACCACCACACCAGTAGTATAGGTTTGATTGCTAGTAACTGCACTCCTTGGCTCCTTAGTCAGCTGGTCTGGCAGATTAGACTTGAGGAGTCTCAAAAAGATGGAAGCCTATTTTGCCTCTAAGAGATCACATTTCATCTCTGCAAAGCATGGAATGCTGGCCTTGTCATCCTAGGCTGCACATAGGTCAACTTTCTGTGCCAAGTCCTGAGGAAGTCCTTTTGCAAGGTAAAGTGTCATGGTGAGCTCATTTATAACCTTGGACTCTAGGAGTGGCATGTCCACATCATCATACTGTTGAAAGAACTCTTGAAGTGGTTGCTTAGAAGCTCCAGTTCTTCCAAAGTGTCTCAGATCTTCAGTTTCATAGTATATTTGGAGTCTGTCATACTTGGCTTGTAGGTAGGTCCTCATTAAGGCCCAGTAAGTGAGAATGTCTCCTTGTCTAAGAAGCTTAGTGGTAATATCATTGGTGCTGTAGTAATGAAGTCTTCAGCCTTTTCTTGTTCAGAGAGGCTGCACATCTTGCAGTGCTTCTCTCACTTGAATATGAAGCTTTCCACATTCTTACATCAAGCTGTGGGGCTCCATGCAAGGGTGGTGAGGGCATAAAATGCATTCCAGGTAGGTAGGTTGGTGTTGTCATCTTGGTAATTTTGGTAGTCTCTTTTTCAATAAGTGAATAATGGCTCAAATCTTGTGGAAAGTCTTGTTGGGTCCTAGGGAGCTTGTATGAGCCCCCCTTGTTGGGTGTCAAATCTATGGCAGTGTATAAGTCCAAGGGAGATATATAACCAACACTTCTCAAGTGCTTTGCATGTGGGGTACTCACTGGATGCAATAACCTCTGGCAAAAGCATGCTTGAAATACTTAGGTTTTGTCTCTAATCTAATGTGAAGTGGAATAAAGCCATAATCTTGTCAAGGGGAAACTACTGAGCTACAAGCTCCAACTTAGTTGGCATCTTAACAAAAGTATGTGCTAGGTTCAGTGTCCTTTAATATTGCAGTTTACTAAAGCTTCCAAAGTCAAAACAACTATAAACTGCACCAGCAGGGACTTGATAAGAAAGCAGTTGTGGTAAATAGTTACAAAGACAGAAAATTATCCCTGCCTGTACAAGAACAAACTTGGGAAAGAATCAAATATAATAAATGATACCTGATCTGAGTATTCCACTCAAGTAGTGCCTCCAAGGTCAGTTAGCTGTCAGCATAGATTCCTGGTAGTGACCTGTGGTCTAGGATTGGAACTTCTGCTAGCAGCAGGTAGCAGTGTTTGCACTAATCAATAGGTCAGTACAATGATAAAAGGGATGATGATTTATTGCTGAGGTATTGCCTCCCTTATATACTTTTCTTGCTGGCAAAATAATCACTAATCATAGTGTTCTAGAAGGTTCCAGTGATCAAATAGAAATCTTAGTGACATTAGAATGAGCTAGGAATGTTCTAAGTATATGCCAGAAGGTTCTAAGAAGCACAGTACACCCAACCAATCAAGCATCAGTATTCTGAAGCCTGTGTAATATAGGGATACCATATATTGTATGAAAATAGTAGGGATTGTGACACAATTTGGTCATGTGTTACAGATACTGGTGAGGGTACCAGCCTAATAAAGAAGTACTTACATCATGTAATCCCACATAATGTGAGGAATGACTTATGTAATGAGGTAAGCAGGTGTGATAGTCAGCCAGCTTATGGGATAGCACTGACCAAGTAATGCAAATGGGATAAAACTAATATTTGAGTAGTAGAAAAAGAGGGAAGTGGAAAATATGAGAATGAGCACATCTGTCAGTTGGTGTTGCTGCAACCCCACTACAGCACCCTCCTGCAATGTTTGCATCATGTATACAACTGAATACCACCATTATAGTAGGCAAAATTCAATATTTGGGTATGTCTCTTTAATATAAATTAAAATGAATCCATATTGCACCATAAACTACACTCATACTGACCATTTTGGTTGCCATCACACCAATTGGATCGTATATCAGTGATTGTTTAGTCTAACAATATGCTGAAGCTGTGTGTCCCCAATTGACCCACTGACCAATACACAAGCTACCCAATTTGCCAGCAAATACACCATTTTGCCCATATATTAGGTAAATTCCTGACTTTAGTGACTGGACTAGATATCAGAGCTATCACACAACTAATTGGGATGGTGCAAGACATATCAAATAGCTGCACTGGTGTTACTGATGGTGTATAAGCATGTAGGGTGTTTATCAATGGGGGTTCTGTCTGAAATGTGAGATAACCTTGGTATTACTTACATCAAAATTTAGAGATCACTGGTGTATAATGGCTAGATTAAGATTGTAAGAACTTGCATTATATGAGACATGACAAATGACAGCAATTCAACTCAATTGCATGATCTTCTAGGTTTTTCTCACAAGGATTACTACTGAAGCCTATGGTAGTGATTCACTTTACTCTCCTAAACTACTTCCTTGTTAATTATCTTCTTAGCTACTTGCATACTTGTAGTCAGTATTATGCCTCCTAATTGATGAGTGCAGTGCTGGAGCTTGGCTCCATTGAGTTGCTCCAGATAATGTTATAAAGCTGGCCTGAAGCACCATGTGCATATGTATTCTTTACTAGCCAAAGACTCCTGTGGTAGAGGCACTTCCAGTGGGTCATTGTCAGTCAGTTCACCAGAAGCAGCTTGCGGATGGTCTGGTGTAACAGTACACATAGGCACAACTTGATGCATTGGCATGGCAAGAGTGGCAAAGTTAGTGCTGTAAATTAGTCCAACAGTGACCAAGACTAGTCCAGAATTGTTAAGTAAATATTTAGCTGCTGAATGATACCAAATAGTCCAACATTTCAATACTTCCCCCCAACTAAATTATTCCTTATTCCAAATTTCTTGCTGAGATATGTTGTAAGAGTCTTGGAGATATTGTAAGTGATTTGGGGAACAAGTAAATTATGTGATTATCACTTAATGATTTATTGAATGTAAAAGTAGTATTTATTCTCTTACATGGTCTTGGCAGTACAAACCCAATTCATGTGTGCAAGTTTGGGGCTGTTTGGACAACTTTGAGAATTCTCATGTTCTGGGTACCTGGTATTTTGGTGAAAATATTTCAAGTAAATCCCAACAAGGAAACTGGTGAGTATTCCCTAGGATTGGAATATAATGATCTAAGTTACTAAGCTAGATGAATATTTAGGTGGATTTACAAACTTATTCAACACTCCTACTCAGCTAAATAATCATACTGACTAGTCCTAACTTTGATGTAGGATATTCATACTTGTCTCTAACTAATGCTTTGCTAAATGTGTCTGCAAACATTTTATCTGAGGGACATTAAACTAAGCTAACCAATTTATTCTCTATAGCTTCATGTATGAAATTATGTCTAATATCTAAATACTTAGCTCTAGAATGAAAAGTTGGTTTTCTACCTAATTGTATACATTCTTGATTAGACTTGTTCCGTTGGATAGTGCCACATTGAGCCATGAGTGCCAAATGATGCCATAGTGTGCCAGAGAGGCCAAGTAAGCCTATACTTGGCCACAGAGTGTGAAGCATAGATCTGCATCTTCATGCAAAGCATCCTCTGTGTTTCACCTATGATGCAGGAGAAAATCCATTTTTTGACGTTTTTTTGTGGATCAATATTGTGCAGGATGTGCAAGAGCACTAAAGGATTGAAGATATACATCTGGTACTCAATACCCATGGCACTCTGAATCTAGCTCCTGTGGCTTGTAACATGTCACAAAAATGTATGTCACTATCTTGGTCCACTGGTACTATCTGGCACTATATTTAAATATTGGCCCTAAAGTAAGATCAATACAATGCACTTATAGTGCCTGATAGTACCAGTGGACCAAGATAGTGCCGTGCATTTTTGTGACATGTTACAAGCCACAGGAGCTAGATTCAGAGTGTCATGGGTATTGGGTACCATATGCATATCTTCAATCCTTTAGTGCTCTTGCACATCCTGTACAACAGTGACCTAAAAAAAAGGTCAAAAAATGGATTTTCTCCAGCACAATGAGTGAGACACAGGGGCTGCTTTGCATGAAGATGCAGATCTATGTTTCACACTCTGTGGCCAAGTGTAGGCTCACTTTTCCTCCCTGGCACACTATGGCATCATTTGGCACTCATGGCTCAATGTGGCACTATCCAATGGAACAAGTGTATTAACTAGAAGTAAAGTAATAGGTGTTTATAGACATGAACCTAAGTCTGTAAAAAGCTTTCTCAACCATATTGCTTCTTTTGTAGCTTCACAGGCTGCCATATACTCTGCCTATGAGGTAGAAAGTGCTACAGTTGGTTGCTTTCTTGAATTCATCATATTGCTCCTTGACAGTAAAGAAAGGTGCATCCTGTGATGGATTTTCTGTCTTGCAAATTTTCTCCCCAATCAGCATCATAATATCCCACAAGGTTCTGCTCTGGATCCTTATAAGTGTATCTTAAGCAGATATCAGCAGCACCATTTAGCTCTCTAAAAATCCACCTAACTGCTGCAATATGATCCAATCCATAGTTCTGATTATGCTGGCTGACAACTCCCAGTGAATATGAGAAATCTGGACATGTTCCATGCATGATATACATCATACTGCTAACAATAAATTATAAGGAAAGTCAGGGCTTTCAGATGGCACCAAGCTCTCTTGATTTGGTGAGTTTTGACCAAGTTAAGATTTGTTGCCATTGGGGTAGCTGCTAGTTTACAATCTTCCATTTGATACTTCTTTGGTATAGCTTGAATATACTTGGATTGGCTTAGGGTGATAGTCTGGGTACTTCTGTCTATGAAGAATTTAATTCCTAAGTAATAACTGAGTTCTCCTAGATCAGACATCTTAAACTCCTTAGATAGGCTCAATAATTCCAAATATGGATCTATCTTGCAATTCCAGGCTCTTGGTGATTGTTTGAGACCATATAGAGACTTTTTAAGCTTGCAGACCAAATGGGGGCTATGTTGCTCCACACACCCATCAAGCTGGTCCATATGCACATCCTCATCAAGTTCCCCATTCAAGTGTGCAACCATTATTTCCATTTGATGAATAAAAAACTTATATTTGGCTGCAATAGCCACTATGGATCTGATGGAATTAAACTTGGCTACCAGTGCAAAGGTCTCAGTATAGTCAAGTCCTTTTGGTTGAGAGTATCCTTTGGCCACAAGGCTTGCTTTGTATCTCCCTATTGTACCATCAGCCTTGTATTTTGTCTTGAAGACCCATCTGCATCCAATTGATTTTTGGTTGATTGGTAATTTGACTAAGTCCCAAGTTTGATTTTCCATCAGGGCCTGATATTCCTCAGTCATTGCAGATCTCCAAAACTTTGTCTGAGGGCTATTTAGGGCCTCTTTTACAGTCTGGGATTTATCAACATGGACTGAATAGGCATAGGCTAAGTTTGTACCCTCATTGATAAAGTAATTTGGGCTATCTCTTGTCCAATTGGATCTCTGGGCATTTGATACTGGAATTATCACTTCTGGGATATTCCTGGGCACTGATTCTGGCTGAACCATGGTTGTAGAGTCCTCTGGAGTGAAAAAAATTACATTGTTTTGCTCTGATTCAATCCTGACAATTGGTGGATTTGAGATCAGATTTTGTCATCAGCTGATGTCATTTTTTGGGAAAATTTGGAATTTTCATCAAACAACACATCCCTGGACTTGATTAGCTTCTTTGCCTTGGTATTGTAGAGTCTGTAAGCTTTACTCTCATTGCAGTAGCCCCAAAATAAGCATTTTACACTTTTTGACTCAAATTTTGACTGATATCCAGGCAGTTTCTTGGCATATGCTGTACATCCAAATATTCTTAGATGTTCTGCACTTGGTCTGTATCCATACCATGCTTCAAATGGAGTAGAATCACAACATATTCTGTTATAACTCATATTTTTAAGATATACAGCAGTGGCAACTGATTCTGCCCAAAAATCATAAGATAATTTTTGATCATGGATCATAGATCTTGCCATATCAATTGTTGATCTGCTAGCACATTCTGCTACTCCATTTTGCTGTGGGGAGAATGGTAGAGTAGTCTCTTGCTTTATCCCATGAATTTTGCAGCAGTGGATGAAGAGTTTGGAGGTATATTCTCCACCATCAGCAGAGCATATTTTCTTGATTTTTTCACCAGTTTCTTACTCCACTATGGCTTTAAACTCCATGAACTTAGACAGAGCATCTTCCTTTCTCTCCATGAAATAGACCCACATGTATCTTGTATAATTATCAACAATAGTGAATAAATATTTTATCCTGCCCAGGGATAAGTTTTGCATAGGGCCACACAGATCTGAGTGAATTAAATTCAGTTTTTTCTTAGTTTTGATTAACCCAGTGCTCTTTAACAGTTATCTGGCTTGTTTCCCATATATGCAGGCTGAGCCTTCCATGTATCTAATTTAAGAACATATTTTTAGTTCTATACTCTAGGACTGATACAAGGCCCTGAAACCTGTCTGTCAGGCTATTCAGGATGGTAACTATCACATCCTCATCAGTAGTTGATATGCCCACAGATTCCATCTCATCTGCCAGCAGGGTAATTCTGTTAATTAGATTTTTCATTTCTTCTCCTGGCAGCAACATTGTAGTAAAAAATATTTGTCTCAGATACATCTTCTTGGCAGCTGAACATGACTGGTAGGTATCTTCTAATGCTTTCCAGGCATTCTTTGCCGTTTTTGCTCTTGAGCATTGAATTAGCAATCTGTCAGGTTATTCAGTAGAGTTGCTATCACATCATCTTCATTAGTTGGTACTTCCACAGATTCCATCTCATCCACCAGCAGGGGAATTCTGTTAATTATATTTTTCATTTCTTCTCCTGGCTGCATCTTTGTAGTAAGGAATTTTTTTCTCAGATACATTTTCTTAGCAGCTGAACATGCCCAGTAGGTGTCTTCTAATGCCTTTCAGGTATTCTTTGCTGTTTTTGCTCTTGACATTGAATTAGCAATTTGCCTTTGACAGTTAGGCAAATGCAGTTAAAGGCACTTTGCACTTTCTCCTTGTACTTTAAAAATTCCTCTCCCACGCTTTTAGGTGGGCACTGTTCTCCCATGATAATATCCCAAAGGCCTTTTGCTTGTAGGAGCAACTTCATCTTCACCTTCCACACATGGTACTTAAATGCATTCAACTTTCAGCAGTGGGGAAAATTCCTGTAATAGCAGTGTTGTGCATCAACATTTGAAACTTTGCCAATTTGACTCCATCAGAAAATTTAGTACCCTAACTGATTTTCCCTAACCCAAACATAACTAATCCCTGTTATGGTTTATTTTATCACTTCTCAGAAGCTATTTTTAGCTGTCATACCTGATTAATTTGCAAGTAGTCATTACATCCTCAATTGATCTGCTAAGCCTTTCCAAAGGATTAGTCATCCAAGATCTATCCAACCACTTAGTAGTTGCCACAACATCAGCTGATTAATGATGCAATTTTTCATTTATCTTATGCACTTATCAACACCCCAACAAATTTCAATTAGTCCAGTCTCATGGTGCTTACTAATTCAACTTGATCAGAAAAATATAAATAAAGATTGCTGAACCTTTTGGTTTAGTGCGTGTCTTGGCAAAATTAATAATTCAACAATTCTGTTCTAGTTTCCACCCAAGCCTAGCATATCTAGCATTCCCAAGAACACCAAGCCTAGCCTGTATAGCAAACCAGCTCTGTTGCCTTTATATCCCAACTCAGCTACATACAAAACCAATATTAGACCAGAACTTCTCTGCTAATAATTCTGTCACCCTTGGCAATTCTGAGATTCTGCACTTAGTTGTCACTTAGGTTCAGTTAACTCATTTTGAGTCTTATTAGACTTTTCTCTTGAATGTAACAAGCAGTATTAAGCACTGCAGAGAGTGATAGCTTGGGGCTTGTAACCTGTTGTAAGAGTCTTGGAGTTATTGGAAGTGATTGATAGGACAAGCAGATTATGTGGATCTCACTTAATGATTGATCAAATGTAAAAGTAGTATTTATACTTTTACATGGTCTTGGCATAACAAACATGCAGAATAGGTCTAGCAAGGTCCCAGGAACATTTCTGCAAAGCTTGGGGCTTTTTGCACTACTATTAGAATTTCATATTCAGGATATGTGATATTTAAGTGAAAATAATCTTAGTAAATCCCAATAAGGGATTTGGTCAGTATTCTCTAGGATTTGAAGGTAATGAACTAAGTGACAAAGCAAGGTGAATATTTAGGTGGAATTACAAACTTTTACAACACTATCTGGCACTATTCTAACCTACTAGCCCTAAAGTAAAACTCATACAAAGTACTTATAGTGCTACATAGTACCAGTGGACCAGATAGTGCCATGCATTTTTGTGACAAGTTACAAGTCTCTGGATCTAGATTCAGAGTACCATAGGTATTGAGTACCATAGGTATTGAGTACCAAAAGCATCCCTTCAAGCTTTCTGTACTCTCTCATATCATGCACAATGCTGATTGCAAAAAAAGGTCAAAATATGAATTCTCTCCAGCACAGTGGGTGAAACAAAGGGGTGGCTTTAAATGAATATGCAGAACTACATTTCACACTCTATGGCCAAATAGAGGCTGACTTGACCTCTCTTGGACACAATGGCATAATTTGGCACTCATGGCTCAATGTGGCACCATCCAAAAGAACAAGTCCAGTATACAAGGGAGGCAATCCCTCAGCAATAAATCATTGTCCCTTTTATCATTATACCAACTTGTTGATCAGTGTGATCACTGCTAATTGCTACTATGCAAACTTCCAAGCCCAGACCACAGGACATTCCCAGGAAACTGCTCTGACAGCCAGCTGATCTTGGAGGCACTACTTGCAAGAAAAAATCAGAATAGGTTTTGTTTATTTTATCTAATTCTTTCCCAAGTTTGATCTCATACAGGCAAATATACTTTTCTGTCTTTGTAACTATTGGCCACAGCTGCACTCTTATCAAGTCCTTGCTGGTGGAGTTTACAGTTGTTTTTGTTGTAAAAAATTTGTATTTCCACCTAAATATTCACCTAACTTAGTCACTTAGATCATTACCTTCAAATCCTAGAAAATACTGACCAAATTCCTTGTCGGGATTTACTTAGAATATTTTCACCAAAATACCAGGTACCCAGAACATGAAAATTCTCAAAGTTGTCCAAACAGCCCCAAACTTTGCACACATGTTCTTGGGACCTTCCTTAACCTATTCTACGTGTTTGTAATGCCAAGACCAGGTAAAAGTATAAATACCACTTTTACATTCAATAAATCATTAAGTGAAAACCACATAATCTACTTGTTCTCCCAATCACTTCCAATATCTCCAAGACTCTTACAACAGGTTATGAGCCCCAAGCTGTCACTCTCTGCAATGTCTACTACTGCTATTACTGGAATTTTTCCCTCTGCTGAAAAGTTGGATGGATCTAACTACCAAGTGTGGAAGGTGAAGATGAAGATGCTGCTGCAAGAAAGAGGCCTTTGGGATATTGTCATGGGAGAAGAATGCCCTCCTAAAAACGTGGGAGAGGAAGCCTTAAAGTACCAGAAGAAAGAACAAAGTGCCTTTAACTGCATTTGCCTTAATGTCAAGGACAAATTGCTAATTCAATGCTCAAGAGCAAAAACGGCAAAAAATGCCTGGAAAGCATTAGAAGACACCTACCAGTCATGTTCAGCTGCCAAGAAAATGTATCTGAGAAGAAAATTCTTTACTACAAAGATGCTGCCAGGAGAAGAAATGAAAAATCTAATTAACAGAATTACCCTGCTGGTAGATGAGATGGAATCTGTGGGCGTACCAACTACTGATGAGGATGTGATAGTTACCATCCTGAATAGCCTGACAGACAAGTTTCAGGGCCTTGTATCAGCCCTAGAGTCCAGAACTGAAGATTTGACCTTAAATTACGTATATGGAAGGCTCCTGGATGAAGAATTAAGAAAATCAAGCGCCAATAAGAAGGAAGAAGAAAATGCTTTAATAAGCAATGATAACCAACAAAGGAGGTACCCAAGACCCTACAAAGGCAACAGCAACCTATTTTGCAACTACTGCAAAAGGAAAGGACACACATCAGACCGGTGTTTCAAAAAGAGAGATTATCAGCAAAAGAAGCCTGAATATGGAAATGCTGCAACAACTGAAGATAGACTATTCATATCTGCACTAAATATGACCACAAACAAGGATTCTCAGACGTGGTATATTGACTCTGGAGCTTCTCAACACTTTACACACCAAAAAGAACTTTTTACCCAATATCAAGAAATTCCAATTAAGACGGTTTTCATGGGTGACAATAGAACACTTGATGCAGTGGGAGAAGGAACTATCCAAGTAAACCTTAGAAGCAGTGAAGGAAGCCATACACTGACCTTTAAAGAAGTACTCTATGTACCAGAAATAGCCAAGAACCTACTCTCTGTAAGCAAGGCCACAGCAGAAGGACTCAGTTTCAGTTTTGACAATTCTGGATGCAGGATCACTGATCAAAATGGTGCTCATATTGCTTCGGGCATCAGAGATCAGAACCTATACAAGTTGACTTATATTCCATCATATCTGGAAGCCAATATAAGTAACTTAAATGAAGAAACACCAATGCTTTGGCACAGGAGATTTGGACACATCAATTTTGATTATTTGCGTAAAATGATCAAAGATCAGCTAATTTCTGGAGTGAAAATTGATCCCCCAGCTAATTTGGAGCACTGTGAAGCCTGCATATATGGGAAACAAGCCAGACAACCGTTCAAGAGCTCTGGGTTAATCAAAACTAAGAAAAAATTAGATCTAATTCACTCAGATCTGTGTGGACCTATGCAAAATTTATCCTTAGGCGGGATGAAGTATTTAATCACTTTTATTGATGATTATACAAGATACACATGGGTCTATTTCATGGAGAGAAAGGAAGAAGCTCTGTCTAAGCTCAGGGAGTTTAAAGCCATGGTGGAGAGAGAAACTGGTGAAAAAATCAAGAAAATACGCTCTGACAATGGTGGAGAATATACCTCAAAACTCTTCATCCACTTCTGCAAAATTCATGGGATAAAGCAAGAGACTACTGTACCATACTCCCCACAGCAAAATGGAGTAGCAGAACGAGCTAACAGATCAATAATTGATATGGCAAGATCTATGATCCATGATCAAAAATTATCCTATGATTTTTGGGCGGAATCAGTTGCCACTGCTGTATATCTTAAAAATAGGAGTTATAACAGAATACTTCGTGATTCTACTCCATTTGAAGCATGGTATGGACACAGACCAAGTGCAGAACATCTAAGAATATTTGGGTGTACAGCATATGCCAAAAAACTGGCCGGAAATCAGTCAAAATTTGAGCCAAAAAGTGTAAAATGCATATTTTTGGGCTACTGCAATGAGAGTAAGGCATACAGACTCTACAATACCAAAGCAAAGAAGCTGATCAAGTCCAGGGATGTGTTGTTTGATGAAAATTCAAAATTTTCACAAAAAATGACATCAGATGATGACGAAAATTTGATCTCAAGTCCACCAATTGTCAGGATTGAATCAGAGCAAAACAATGAAAATTTTTTCACTCCAGAGGACTCTACAACCGTGGTTCAGCCAGAATCAGTGCCCAGGAATATCCCAGAAGTGATCATTCCAGTATCAAATGCCCGGAGATCAAATTGGACAAGAAATAGCCCAAATTACTATATTAATGAGGGTACAAACTTAGCCTATGCCTATTCAGTCCATATTGATGAACCCCAGACTGTAAAAGAGGCCCTAAATAGCCCTCAGACGAAGTTTTGGAGATCTGCAATGACTGAGGAATATCAGGCCCTGATGGAAAATCAAACTTGGGACTTAGTCAAATTACCAATCAACCGAAAATCAATTGGATGCAGATGGATCTTCAAGACAAAGTACAAGGCTGATGGTACAATTGAAAGATACAAAGCAAGACTTGTAGCCAAAGGATACTCTCAAACAAAAGGACTTGACTATACTGAGACCTTTGCACCGGTAGCCAAGTTTAATTCCATCAGATTAATATTGGCTATTGCAGCCAAATATAAGTTTTTTATTCATCAAATGGATGTAAAAACTGCATTTTTGAATGGAGAACTTGATGAGGACGTTTATATGGACCAGCCTGATGGGTTTGTTGACCAAGATAACCCCCATTTGGTCTGCAAGCTTAAAAAGTCACTATATGGTCTCAAACAATCACCAAGAGCCTGGAATTGCAAGATAGATTCTTATTTGGAATCTTTGAGTTTCAAAAGGAGTAATGCTGACTATAGTATATACTATAAGCCAGATAGAGCAAATCCAGTTCTATTAGCTCTATATGTGGATGATCTTATTATAGCCACCAATAACCTAGAAACATTGGAAGAGACTAAATCCAGCCTATCTAAGGAGTTCAAGATGTCCGATCTAGGAGAACTCAGTTACTACTTAGGGATTAAGTTCTCCATAGACAGAAGTACCCAGACTATTACCCTAAGCCAATCCAAGTATATTCAAGACATACTAAAGAAGTACAAAATGGAAGACTGTAAACCGGCAGCTACCCCAATGGAGACAAACCTTAACTTGGTCAAAACTCAACCAAATCAAGAGAGCTTGGTGCCATCTGAAAGCCCTGGCTTTCCTTATCAATCTATGGTCAGCAGTCTGATGTATATCATGCTTGGAACACGTCCAGATATCTCATATTCAGTGGGAGTTGTCAGCCAACATAATCAGAATTATGGATCTGATCATATTGCAGCAGTTAAGCGGATTTTTAGATACCTAAAAGGAACTGCTGATATCTGCTTAAGATACACTTATAAGGATTCAGAACAGGATCTTGTGGGATACTCTGATGCTGATTGGGGACGAAATTTAGAAGACAGAAGATCCACCACAGGATACACCTTTCTTTACTGTAAAGGAGCAATTTCATGGAATTCAAGAAAGCAACCAACCGTAGCACTTTCTACTACAGAGGCAGAATATATGGCAGCCTGTGAGGCTACAAAAGAAGCAATGTGGTTAAGAAAGCTGTTTACAGATTTAGGCCTATGTCAAAAAACGCCTATTACTTTATTTCAAGATAATCAAGGATGTATACAATTAGGTAGAAATCCAACTTTTCATGCTAGAACCAAGCATATAGATATTAGACATCATTTCATACGTGAAGCTATAGAGAGTAACTTAGTTAGATTAGTTTACTGTCCTACAGATGAAATGATTGCAGACATATTTACCAAACCATTAGCTAGAGACAAGTTTGAATATCTTAGGTCAAACTTAGGACTAGTCAGTATGAACATTTAGCTGAGTGGGAGTGTTGTAAAAAATTCGTATTTCCACCTAAATATTCACCTAACTTAGTCACTTAGATCATTACCTTCAAATCCTAGAAAATACTGACCAAATTCCTTGTCGGGATTTACTTAGAATATTTTCACCAAAATACCAGGTACCCAGAACATGAAAATTCTCAAAGTTGTCCAAACAGCCCCAAACTTTGCACACATGTTCTTGGGACCTTCCTTAACCTATTCTACGTGTTTGTAATGCCAAGACCAGGTAAAAGTATAAATACCACTTTTACATTCAATAAATCATTAAGTGAAAACCACATAATCTACTTGTTCTCCCAATCACTTCCAATATCTCCAAGACTCTTACAACAGTTTTGACTTTGGAGGCTTTAGTACATTGCCATCTTAAAGGCCACTGAACCCAGCACATACTTTACACTCTTACTCTTGAAGCTCACCTTTGATTCCTCAAGATATTCACTTGCACTCTGTGTGATACTTTGAGTTTTTGCCTTAATTGACTAATGTACTGTGTGATATATTAGTGGAGTCAGGTGGCTTTCAAGAGTAATATACTCAAAACTCATCAAGGCAACAGCTCCACTCAAAATCTCCTTGGTTCTCAAAGTTGAGGCGCATATAGACACATCCAATGTGTACTGTGCAAATTGCATGCAGGAATGTTTGTACACAGCCTAGCATTTGGGCCAGATCATGGAGGGGCAAAAAAAAATGGGGCGGGGGCCCCTAAACCCCAAACAATCCCTAAGCTTGCACATATTTACTTGGGACCTTCTTTAACCTATTCTACATGTTTATTATGCCAAGACTATGTAAAGTATAAATACTACTGTTACATTCAATAAATCATCAAGTGAAAACCACATAATCTACTTGTCCCCCCAGTCAATTCCAATATCTCCAAGACTCTTACAAAAAAGTCATGTTTTACACCAAGCCATTTGCCTAACTTAGTCACTTAAAGCATTGCCTTTAAATTATAGAGAATTCTGACCAAGTTCCTTGTTGGGACTTACTCAGAATATTCTCATCACAGCATTGGGAACCCAGAGCATGAAATTTTGATATGTTGTCCAAACAGCCTCAAACTTTGCACACATATTCTTGGGCACTTCCCATGCACATGCTATGTATTTGTTTTTGCCAAGAGCATGTGAAAGTACATATATTACCTGACATTGAATAAAACAATAGGTGAAAACCACATAATCTACATGTTCTCCCAATCACTTCCAATATTTCCATGACTCTTACAACACATGACAGCCTGTAAGGCTACATAAGAGACAATGCAGCTAAGAAAACTTTTGCAGAGTCAGGCTTATGTCAAGAACACTCCAACACTATATTTCAAGATAGTCAAGGATGTATACAATTAGGTGGAATTCCAACTTTTCATGCTAGAACCAAGCACCTAGATAATACATATATCAAGTGAATATTTAGATTTAGTCACAAACTTTACAACAATCAAGACTGAAGTTATAAACCATGACAGGCAACGTATTGAGGCAAAAACATAATTATTGTATGTGTTCTATGGGTACGTATAAACATAAACACACTTGAGCCAACCCAACCTAAATCTATCTACCATGATAAAATGGAAACGTCTCAAGAATCAGCAATGCTATTACGCAGAGCTTAGTTGATAGGCTCACCCACAGCACTTGTACCAAAGATTCCAAGGGTAAAGATGAATTGGGAAATGAATCGCTGCCTTCAAAATCAAAATTCATGTCTTTTAGGAGCCGGAAATCGTGGTTTATGGGCTCAATCTAGACAAGGAATAAGGAATCTACTTAACAAGCCATGACTCCGATCCGATGCTGATTATTGTATCTAGTGCAGGGGGGAGCCCTGAATGACCAACCCGATAGTTAAAAGTAGGAATATCAAAAAATGACCTTCACTTCCCTACTTTTCAACATCTATTTGGCTGCTCTCTCAACGTGGGACAACTGAGCGATCAACATAAGGCCTATCTGTACGTATGGCTTCTTTTGAACCAACCTACTGGTCCAAATCGAGCCATCATTTGATGACATCCTTCTACTTTGAGGATTAAAAGTGTCTTGATGAGGAGTGTTCCCGTTCCAGTGATGATCGTTCATTTCCCCCAACCTTGAGAGAGCCCACCTTTAGAAGTGGATTGTCTTGGGAACTGCGGTACGATTCTCGCTACACCAGCGAGTTTCAGTATCTTCCCCGAAATGATGATAACAGAGGTCGGAAAGCTGGAACCCAAGGTACTTGTTACCGAGCAGGGGCCGGACGTGCCCGCATAACTTGATCTTATTTGATCGGGGAAACCATTTCATAACTTATCGAACAACTTCTGGGAGGTGTAGGCTCCAGAAACAAGGGAAATAGGCCGAACCGTTGCTGGTACAGGTCGGCGGGGATATGTATCTAGGGGAACACCAAGAGGTGGCAGCGTATTTGGCAGCTGATCCATCTGAGCCATTTATTGATGGGAGTACTTCAATGAAAAGAGAACAATAAAGGCCCAAGTGCGAATAATTTACAGGGGAAACTCATTTTTTGGTGTTTTGGATTTATGTGGACGTATCTAAGTAATAACCTGGACAAGAGTACACGCAGCGTGCCACCAGCGGTAGAGAAGAATCTTGGGGAGAAACTGTGAGCGTGCGCGCATATTCTCGGACTGCGTTGGTCCAATGCACCTGGATATAAGGAAGAGCGGGTGATTGGATGTTGATCAAGGTATCGGCGGATTCGAGCGTGGGTTCTAGCTCAGCATACAGAGGGTGGAGTGCCCTGGACGCGGTGAGGCAGGTTAGATTGCATGGCTCCAGTAAATTATGGATATTCTGTTAGCTTACTTGATTGACTGTGAACGCTCCCGTCAAGCCTCTCCTCTTTGATCGAGAGGCTGCTTCTATCTGGCGGATGGCGGCTAGAAAAGCGGGACATCGATGAGCGCTCAGATTTTGTGCCGTCATGTCGAGAAGTGGTTTCCCCATGAGCGGGACTAGTCAAAGTTTCACCCTCTTCTCTTCCTAGCCGTATTCCATTGAAGCTAGGAAGTATCTGCCTACAGCCTTCGGAGTCTGACGAGAAGTCGGACTCGGTGAGCGATTCGCTTGAATCATCATTCTGACAGTAGCGCTCACGCAACCATCGATTGCGCGGACCAGCTTTGCTACGCTCGTTTACCTTGAAGCCATAAATACGAGGTGTGTAGGTGGCCGTGTTGAAGTGAGTATAAATGCTGGGGCAGAAGGTCATGAAGAAGATGTGTGCGAAGGTTGTTCCAAAGAAGGCACCTGGAAAACTCGGGATGTTAGGACGCATCGAATATACACGCTGTTTAGTTGGAATTACCGTCAAGACTTTGAAATCGTGAGCTTGGCGGTGTGTACAAATCTAGGCAGTTTGGACAATACAGCTTGACCGGCTCCACGCCCAACGAGTCCGATCTGCCTGCCGGTATCATGGGTGTTTCATTGCAGTAATATCTTGGACAATGCCCAAAATCCCCTTGCTCGTATTTGGTGGCCTGGCGATTGTGAATGACATTAATATGTAAATCCTGGGGCCGCCTTTCAATGTCAACGCACCATTTGATTCATGCCCTGACGAGTCAAGATGTATCTTTGATGTATCAGACCATAGAGACGCTCGGCGGAGGATTCAATCAGACTGGTGTCGGCACCCGAATACTCACGCTCTAGACAACAAAGAATCAATAGGCTGGCGATGCACAGTACAAAGCGACAAACAAACCAGGCTCAATGTCCAAAATCATCTCCAGTGCCTCCTGATAAAATGGAACGGTAGAGCCTAGGCCGGTAAAGTTGAAGTCGTCTTCAAGAAAAGCATCTGCCACCTCAATCAAGTATTCATTCCCCGAGAGCGAGCAAAACCAGGTAACCCATGAAACTGAATCGCTAGCGGAGTCGATATCCGAGTGGTGTAGAGCGTCTGTCGCTTATGAGAGAAAAGGGGTTGTCAATAGGGTTCGGAAAGTCCAGTGGAATGAAGAGTAGGGTAAGCTGCAATCTTCCAGAGCTTTTATTCATTGCCATTGTCCAGCACAGAAAATAGGAGGTTGTATCGTAGCAGTACGTAAAGAAGCTCACCTTGTTCGTAAGGTTGGGGGGATCCCTCGTAATTAACGGGATCCATATTGGAAGGTTAGCCAATAAATGAAGTAATATGTACGGAAGCCGACTTGGACGCGCACAAAAGACACTCCTAGGTTACTGCAGCTATGATGGTGGATAATGTAAGACTGGGTCAGAGGAAATGGTGCAGAGGCGAGTCTTGCGCTCAATGTTTCAATAAGATGAGTATATTAATAGTGTGTTCCAAACATCTTTTTTTTCGTAAATTGATCGAATTCAGCGCAAGGATTTTTACAAGACTCTTGGACTAATAATTGATTGAAATTAACGCTTATTGATATCCAGAAATAATCACCATGCACCTCCAGAACGTAGCCTTCCAGTAATCTGATTGCAGATTGATAAACCCTTAAGCGTGCGATAAGATCCACCACAAAATAGCCTCATTCAATACGTGCCTAGGCGCCAAAGTTGAGCCTCCCCAAGACTCGCATTGACTGTGGCAAGACGTATTCGCAGCCATCTCGCCTCAACTAGGTCTACCTTGAGCCACGGTCAACGGCACAGATGGGAGGGGATAGCATGCCATCAGGAGTCCAACGAATGAAGGGAAGTTCGCGTCTGGAAACGATCTGCCTAATTTAATCGAAGCATAAATCTATTCCACATCAGATCAATGCTCTTCATCCATTGGTTTTGAAAGGCATGGTCCAGGCTGGTGCTTGTCTGGCGAAGGAGGTCCATTCTTGCAGACACGACCAGTACTGACAGACTTTCCAGGTTTAGGTCGTAGCTACAAGATGCGCAAATCAGCTCTCGAGTCTAACACCGGATCGCTGCCCACAAAATTCATTGGATTGGGCTTGCAGAGTTGAAAGGCTGATACTCCGGTATGGATCTTTCGTGGACAGCATCAGCGTCTTAATGGCATTTGTTGGATGCAACATCTGTCACGGTAGATTTGCCATGATAAATGGTGCTGATGTTTGTTTTGCCAGATATTTGACGAATTAGTATCGGTAGATTCTAGTTCCTCATGATCGCCTGATTGGCTGCTTAATAGCGATCTCTGCTCAAATACCTGGATTGTAGTAAATAAAGAGGATTCTATATATTTGCTCGTATGCTTCAGCACTGCCTGGCCGATACACATAACTCGCTGATCAGATGTGAATCAACGTTGGGCTACTCAAAATAGAGTTCCTACATTTGTTTCATGCGAGTGTCCATGCAGTGAAAAATCAGGAACATCAATAATATAGATGGTTCGAATTCAATCAACATCATCTTCCATTGTTTGTGAACCTTATCTGGAACAAACGCAAACCATACAGTTCTGCCACCGTTGAAAAGATCATGCTAGGTGGAGCCTGGGGTGGGTTGGGTTCTCAAACAATGTTGCTGCGCATCCAACTACATAGTCCCCAGCCTGGCCATTTGGTAATCATGTATTATATGAATATATTCAACTGCATGCATTGCCAGGTTAATGGAGGCTGACAATGGGATTATCTGATGGTACATACTGTCGCATCTCTGTGCCTTCTTATGATTGATTGGATTGGCGTTCGAGTTAATTGTAATGATCCATCGGTGCAATGCGGTCAACCCAAGCTATAGCAGTCGATGACGAAGGCTGAGATTTCGACCCACATCAGGGCTTTGAGTTCTTCCGTCAGTTCCGTACGTGGATTTGAAATGAGAAGGGCCTTTTGTGCCCATCCACAGAGCCATACAATATAGTGACATTACAGTATGCTGCATCGCAGACTCCTCTTCTTGATGACATTGCTGTAACTGATGAGCTAAAGCTTTGTGCAGAAGATCTGTCTATACAGACCGACCTTCTCCAGACACCACTGCTTAACACCAAGCAATATTGGATGAGATCAGCAAATTCGTACTACTGGTATTCATGTGGGCTGGAAAGCTGATAACGAATCGATGCAAATGACTGTGTTCGTTTTGTTAAACTACATCTAGGTCGCTGCATAATGAACTGTTTTGATGAGATATCGAAAGCTCCCTTGCAGCTGACCATTATTACGCTGCGAGTGTCAGCCAACCAACCGCGCCCGGGTAAAATGTTTAAACGAGCAAATCCCTATTTTTTGGTAAGAGTACTACAACTTCAAAAATAATCCCCATGTATTATTGTGGGCTTACAATCAAACCTGTCTACCGCTATAATGCAGCTTGGGCTGGCGAGAGGTGTGCTTCGAGGGTATCCAGTACTCTAGCAACATCAAATCGAGTCTATTCTTTTCTTATTATTAATTAGCTCCATAGAACAATACATTGCTACAACCCTCGCCAAAGAGATTAAGCGAAATGGTGGTGCTTTTGATGCGCAAAATTCACTCCTGTTTCGGAGAATTTCAAGTATGGCTGGTTTTTTGTCCAAACGGAGGGCTCTTACTTCACAATACAGCCGCTAGGTGTGGGTAAAATAGGTATTTAAAGCTGGAGCACCGGAGTACATCCACAGAGGTCTTCCTTTAGCCAGTCTTCAAGTACCTAAGGGCTTCTCTTCTAACCAAGTCTTCCGGACAATCACTTCCCTAACTGGATTTCCATACCTTGCACTTTCAACTTACACGAGTCGATATCACCAGCATCAACCGCTAAGAAATGTCGGAGAGTCATTCGAATGCTGACATGAAGGGTGCAGATGTTCAGAAATCAATCCTCGAGGCACCTCGTACCGCCTCGAATCCCATAGTCCGGGGAATCCTTTGGCATTATGGCACCACAACTTCAAACAGAGATGAGGCGCAGATTGAGCGAGAACGTTATCTCGTTGCGGGTATTCCATTTAATAGATGGTATTTAATGCCGGCTGCAGTTAGCATCCAATTCTGTTGTGGATCTCTATATGCTTGGAGTGTCTTCAATGATCCCATAGATCATGCGATTCATCCGAACTCTGATGAGAAGATGGCGCCAATCACCTTCTCTATCGCCATCGGAGTTTTCGGGGTATCTGCTGCAACTATGGGTCCTTGGTTAGAAAGAAACGGCCCTCGAAAGGCTGCTTTGCTATCCTCTCTATTGTTTTACCTGGGAAATCTGACTTCAGCCTTAGCCATATACCTGCAACAAATGTGGCTCTTGTATGTTGGATACGGGGTAATAGGAGGATTTGGCCTTGGCCTTGGCTACATATCACCGGTGTCATCCCTTCAAAAATGGTTCCCTGACCGTCGAGGACTAGCTGCTGGCTTTGCGGTCTGTGGTTTTGGCGCCGGGTCGATTGCCATCGGAAAAGTGATTCTGCCTTTAATAGCTGCTGTTGGACTTCCTCTTACATTTGTTGTGTTGGGTAGCTTCTATTTTGTCTTCATGGTGATTGGGGCATGTGTTGTTCGAGCCCCGCCACCAGGATACACTGTAACCACGGCGCCAGTCACCAACTCCGAAGCTAGCGAGAAAGGTGTAGAAGCTGCTCATCAGACAACCATCAAACTGACTCTAATCGAATCCATCCGTTCGCGGGACTTCCTCCTTCTATACATCGTCTTCTTTGCAAACACTATGTTCGGCCTAGTCGTAATCTCCCGACTTTCCAATATGATCACCGATCTGTTTGGATATGATAAGAATACGGCGGCCAGCATTGTATCGATCAATGGTGGCTTCAATTTGTTGGGACGCATCCTTTTCTCTACCATTTCTGATTTTCTGGGGAGAAAAACATGCTTTCTACTTATGCTGGGGATACAGATCGTGGTCATGGCCACATTCAATGCCATCACCACCGCCAAGACCTACTGGGCCTTCCTGTTCATCATGTTTACATTGACCACCTGTTACGGTGGTGGATTCGGAGTCATTCCTGCGTTCTTGGCAGATATGTTTGGCTCCACCAATATTGGTGCTTGCCACGGTGTCATTCTTACTGCATGGTCTATTGCCGGAGTAGGAGGCGGTCTCGTCTTTACTGCTGTTTATAACAGCTTGCTGTCCAACGGCAATTCGAAGAGTGACCCGATAATATATACGGTCAATGTGTATTGGATTCTCGTGTTTGTTGTCATTGGCCTAATAGCCGGATTGTTTGTACGCACCACAATGAAGGATCGTCTCCTTCCACCAGTCCCAGGCCAGATATTCCGTGTGCGAGTCTTTGGAAAGATGGTTCGTCTGGTCAACAACGGGAAATTATACTTTGAAAGATTGTCACCAGAGCAGGAAGAAAGCGAATGGAACCAATATCTGTCTCAGCAATGACGTGCACACGTGGAGATCTGCCCCTACCCCGTGTGACAACCAATTCCATACTATACGATTTAGAACAAATCCATCAAGGCCGTAGGATCAGCAGCACTGTCCAATCCCTCCTTTCTTGATGTATTCATAGATAACACGTAAATGCCATTCTCATCTATCAGCCAACTGTAGTAGATCCTTTTTCCCGAATAATAAATCAACAAAAATGCCATCTCGGCATTAGAAAGGACCCACTCTACTTTATTTGCTGTGGGGATGGGACTAGGCTGTGTTGCTCACTCGCAAAAACACACTTTCTCACAGGCGCTTGGTGAGCACCGGATATGCTAAGAGTAGCTAATCTTCGAAATGCAGATAGCACCCATTGTACACGTATTTCCACAGGCCCTAGAACATGCCGGTTTTAAGATTTTGATGCGTAGAGCATGGACATTCACGTCATGTGACCCCTGACCCTATCATTGTTCGGATCATGGCTATGATTAGGGGAGCCAAGGCATGAGAACAATATCGAGCACCAGCTCATAACTATAGTCGATGCTCTTATTACCTTATCAAAACGACGAGGCAGGAGCGATTCATGCTAACAACGTTGTCTTGAGCACTAAGCAGGCATAGATCACTCTGATCTGATCTGACTTCTAGGCTGTCCAATTGAAAGCAGTCGATTCAGCTTACATAGAGCCAACGGGCATCGCATTGTAATCCGGTGTTAACGCCCACTGGCACAATAATCTACTCCATTCAATTCCCCTTGAATTCAAATTCCGGAATTTAGCCATTCTGAATACCAAACACGCAGGATTAGGTGTCGCTACTATATAAAAGAGAAACACAGCAAGACATAAAGGGGAATCCATTGACTTTCGGGATTGCCTATATCGGTAAACGACGAAGCAACACACTAGTCATCAGCGATTGCGTAACTCAATGTACTCAAGATGCATTATCCAAGCCGGACTCAAATGGAGCGTGAATGAAGCTGACCTGAGTTGGATACATGTTGAAATGAATGAAACCGTTTGATTTATGAAGCCTGTCAAGTAAGATGATTCCCTCATGGTGCATACTTGGATGTACAGGAGGACATCAAATTGAGTAATTCTCTTGAATACCTCATCAAGCTCAGACACCAAAACCATTGGCTGAAGACGTATGCTAACCATGGCCGATTTAATTAGTCTATTCTAACGCTGCTGAATCTGTATACTTTTTTCTCAGAGGCACACTCACCAAGATTTGATCACCCGTATCCACATATACATCCGACGATCTAGTTCACTTGGTTAGAACAGACATTCACCAAACTCCGTTCCAAAAAGAAGATCGATAAGCGCAATACCCTCGGTCTGTATGTTTGGGCCATTGCCCAAGTGCGTCGCTCCGCTTCTCAACCCTGGGTGCTTCAAAATGTCATTGCCCACAAAACTAGCATCCATCCTAAAGGTATCCCAGCACTTTGGTCTTGTGAGACATTAGCGTTGAACCAACCCCCATGTAACTGGCTCTAAGCAAGACATGATTGCCGTGCATCATGGGATTCCACATCACTGTTATTTTTAACACGAGAATGCTCATTAAAATAGCTTGATCTGGCTATTGAGAATTTATTTGATACCATAATTGGCATAAGGTCAATCCAAAGCACGATGAGTAATAATTCAGCTATATATTTATCGATCGTATTAGCCCACGAGCCCAACCATTGGGCGAATTAAGAATATTGAATCTGAATCCACCGTTCTGACCTCAGGTTACTGACATGTTGGAGTTTCCTAGAAATTTTTCTGACACAGACATGAATCGAATGGGTCAGCTTATCTTGCATTGACCATACAAGGTACGTCTCCTACTCAACCTATGGATACAAAAGGCCAATCAGGGGCATCGGACGGTTTCTCAATGTATACTGAGTCAAACAGATAATTTTGGAAATCTGTTAATTCATTAATCTGTTGGTGGTTCATGGCTTGTATCGTTTACATCCGTGGACTATTCATTCATTAACAATACATTGTCCATTGATTGCGTATAGTGGCTGAACGATATAAATCTATTATCTATTATAATAATAGAAGGTTATGCTAGTCCACTCTCCCGGATTTGATGTGTTTCTGCTTGGCAGGCTATCAATGGTTTGGTGTAATAAGGCATTCCCTATTCTTAAAATGAGCCTGAACTAATTTGCTTGCCTGATGGCATTCAAGTGTATCGGAGACATTTACACTCGTGTTGAAATGATGTGATGAAGAATCTGGATATAATCCACTTAACTGCTTGATCTATATTGGTATTGCCAAATTCGTATTGCTGACACATATAGGCGCGAATAAGCCTATTAATGACTATACAAATATCTTACCAGGAAGCAGTCAGAGCAAATCAAAGCTATGGATGAACTGGATCCAGATTTGTTAATGAACCGCTTTTAACACCTAACTATCCCTCCGTCATGGTTTAGTTTCTGCTCAACATTTTCCCTTACCTCTTCCTAACGATTACACTTGTTACTTTTCATTTCGTCTCCTACCTTTGCAAACATATTGTTCTTGAGTTATATCTTTACAAGTCGTATTTACTTCAGAATAACAAAACATCGTTTAGGTCGCTCCTATCTGTACAACCTTTGTAAATGAAGATGGTTGCTGAAACTGCTAAACTCTCCTCAGAACCAGCCTCTCATTTGCCTGCCAACGTACCCGGGCCTTCTCCTACAAGCCTATCTGCGTTGTTAAACCCCACTTCTGGCCCTGGTATAGCCAATGGCTCTTATGATAGATCCCAGGAGGAGGGCAGAGACGATAGAAACGAACATAGCTTCGACAAACGAAACTCACTAGCCAGCACAGATAAACCCTCTGGTGTGTACCATTGGTCTTGTTTATTTTTGAAATCGACACCAAGTAACACGTGCTTTTAGGGAATGGGAAGAATCAGCCTGGCCAACAGAAAGCCAAGAGAAAGAGAATCACTCCAGAGCAACTGAAAGAGTTGCTTGCAATGTTCGAACAGACTGATACTCCCAGCTTTGAAGTTAGAGAAAATTTATCCAAGAAACTGGTGATGACAAATAGAGAAATACAGGTGGGTGTAGACAAATCATATCGTCATTCGTACGTTGATTAATATAGTCGTAGGTTTGGTTCCAGAACAGACGCGCCAAGGTTAACCGTGCCAAAGCAGAGAATGCTCATCGATTCCTGCACCACCCGATGGGTCAAGCTGGTGCAAGTCACGGGGGAAATCCAGGAGGGAATTGTACATATCAGTTTATTCCTGTCAACGCAGCTGGAAAGTTGAGAGACAACACCTATAACCACGCCCATCCTTACCCTCAACCACAGCGCTTACGTTTTCAGAACACCCTTACAAACCATAATCGACCCAACTACAAACAAAATGTTCCACCTCCCATTAAAGTTGCACCATATAATGTTCCTATGCAACCAAGTCCTGTTCCTTCGCCAGGACATGGCCTTTCCCCTATATCCCCATCGTTTGGCTCCATGCAATCGTTGCTTTCACCACTAAACGCGATTGCCAACGGGTCCGTTTCTTCGCATTGGGCCCCTTCACCCACTACTGATCGCTTTGGCCTTACTATGACGCCGCCATCATCAGCCAATGTCCACGGACCTCACTTCTCGACAACAATACCACCACTCTCGCCTACACACCCATATCCGGTAGGTGTTGTACAGCCACATCCCGTTAGTACTTCGATGAATCCCTTGTTCACCCAGAAAGTAAGTAGTGTCGGCAATCACGCACTAGCTATGTGCCCTTGCTCACTGTTGCTACCTCTAGATTAAGGCCATATCCCCTGATCCCCATATGGCGAATTTCACTCCGCCGGCTGAGTTCCCGCGCCAAGCCAACTCCATGGATATACTGGCCAGCGTGGCAGCAGAGGAGTGCGCCAAAGTAGAGGAGGGTAGTAATCACCATACCCCTCCCGAACCATCCAATAGAAAATGGAGGCCTTGGGATTGACCAAGCCGCCTCTATCCTTGTAAGTAGGTAGAAAAGTAGTTATCTCGTGCAACTGCTGACAACTTTGTGAAGCATACGACTCCCCCATATTGTTTTTACTTGGCGGTATACTCATCTCGACTCTGGCGTACTTTCAGCTGTCACTTCTCCTGTACTTTTTTCACAAGTTTTGTTTCTCCCTTTCAATTTGGATTCAGTCACTACTATATACTAACATATCCCCAAATTCACCAGCCATAAACCAGAGAATCCCTATCTTGCCATAAACCGAGGTTTTTCTTGAGCACGCAAGGTACTGATGAACCTATGCTTAGCTCCCAACCCTTTGCTTGTGTAAATAGAATGAAATAAAGTTTCACTGATGTTGTGGTAACTGTTGGGTTCAAGCGAGATTAGAGACATCAGTCAGCCAATGCTAGCCGTGCCAGTAGACTCAGAGCCAACGTGGATCTAGATCCCAGTCTACCTGGACAGACATCCGCTCCTTCCCAGCAACTCTATTTTCTGAGCTGGGGAGCATACAAACGCCTTGGAACGGCTACGGGCTCAGCACATACACATAGCACTGGATCACCCAAACGAGAGAATCAATCCTTGTCCTACCGAAACCACGGGAGGATTTTTGGGAATCACATATACTAGGCGTCAAGTATACTGCGCGGACGGTACTTGATCTAAACATGCAAGGCCAAAAAGTCACCAATCCAAATACGAGGCAAAGCAGCTCCATTGGAGGAGTACCACCTCAAAATGCCTGCGCATGCCCGTTTCATCTACGATAGTCACTCATATAGCTCAGATAGGCTGGTGAGGGTGCATCAAGTTTCCTATTCAGCGGAGCAGACGGGCCTGCTGCCACCAGCCCAATGAATTCTCCGCGATGGGGAGGCCCAGGTCTTCTTTGGCATGATTAGGAGGGCCATTTCGAGGGGAATTTTCCGACCGAATCAATCGAGATGATTTTACGTTCCACTCGATTTGGAAAGAAGCAACGTGATGGTCAATGACACATGGTTTTCAAATCTACGCTATTCTGAGTATCGTATAGCGTATAGAGGAGAATACAGTCATGGAAATATGGTCCAAACAGATTGCGCGGAGATGGGATGTAGGATTCTCGACACCATCCCCCATCCCCCATCCCCCATGCTCATGAATGGGAATCACTAAACCCTCCTTGACACCATGCGAGTCTAATAGAGCGGAATATTCCGCCCATCGGCGTCACGCCCGCCCAATACGTCATCCTATTTGGGATTGGAGTTGGAGTTGGACTTGGAGATGGAATTGATCGATGGTGGTTGCTGAAAAGCCCAGTCAGAATAGGGTGATACGTTCTCACATCCCCCAAACCAAGTGATGCCCACATGACCCCACATAAGTGCTCTGTCCGACCTATCAGCCAGCTGTCGTGGCCCTGAATGATCTTGGATATAAGCCATGTTTCTGTTTCCTGAATGGCCCACCGCCTTAGTTGCATTGCCCTCCAACATCACTAAAGTCGACGTTAGCCGATTGGCCAGTGCGATCGTATTCGAGCAAACCTTATGCCTTATGCCATCCACCAACACCCCCGTAATACTGCGCTGAATCACTCGCACCCGATGGAATCAATCCACTGATTATTAACAGCATCAGGAGATTCCTTGGTTGTTATTAATACTCAATCGGGTCTTCAGCCACTGATGGTGAGGTAATTCAGGCGGTGTTTTGCGGTAATACTGATGATTTGAGCCGATGTTGTCAACACAGCAGACACGTCAAACACTTGCATCCGTCCAGCCTCGCACACCCTTCACATACTCCAGCTGGCTCTCCAACTCCTCCCACCAGCCATCTGACCCGACTGTCCTGGAAGCGGCTTCCCGAATATGCGCCAATGCGCACCCGATGATGAAGAATTCCACCCACAATTTTCCGGATAGTTCAAGCTACTTTATATACACATTCTCATATCAAATAACATGCGGCAGGTTCGATTCGCATGGGATGCAGGGGATTAGAAGAAGTTGATTGGGAACTTAATGTAACTCTTGCCGTCCAGCTCTGGTTCAGGCATTTTCCCAGCAATCGCGTTGATCTGCAAGCTTGGTAGCATGAGCTTGGGAAGATCCAATCCGTCATCACGAGACTTGCGGAATTTGATGAACTCCTCCTTGGTGGTGTTCCTGTTGAGATGGATGTTCTTCTCCATTTGCTCGGCGATGGTGGTGGAGTACAGGGGCAGCTCATTCTCGCGATACTGGGGTGGGTAATCGTGGCACACGAACATCGTGGTGTTGGGCGAGAGCGTGAAGAATTTCTTCACCACGGTATCGTACAACTGCTCCGCAGAACCTCCGGGGAAGTCGCATCTGGCTGTGCCAACATCGGGCATGAACATGGTGTCTCCAGCGAAAAGACAGTCCTTCACTTTGTAGGAGATGGAGTCGGGGGTGTGGCCAGGTGTGTGAAGTACCTGGATCGTCTGTTCACCGATTTTGATTTCCTGCTCGTCGGCCAATAAATGATCGAATTGAGAGCCGTCGTGATCCAAACGCACCGGGTTGAAGAATTTGTTCACTCGCTTTTGGACTACTTTGACATGCTCGCCAATTGCCGTTTTGGAATTGGGAAGCTCTTTCTTCAGATACTCTAGGCCTGGTCGGGCAGGAAGGCTTAGTCGAGGCAACACACGAAAAGTCCAATTAAGCTTGTAACTAACCTGAAAGATGATCCGCATGAACGTGGGTGTCAAGTAACCACTTGGCGTTCAGTCCCTCCGATTTTATGAATTTTATAATGTCATCGAGCGGCTTAGGGGAAATACGCCCCGAGATGGTGTCATAGTCGACACAGGGATCCAGAATGGCGCACTCTGAGCTTTTCTCGTCAGCAATGATGTATGTGAATGTCCACGAGGGCTTATGAAAGAATGGCACGACTAAAGGGGACGATTGGTTCGCTCTCGCAGCAGCTGGGAGTGAGCTTGAAGCCATCTGACGTACATATCTTGGGGCGCATTTAAACTGGCGACCGATGTTTCTGCTGGTTAGGGACTTGAACATCTTTAAGATAAAGAACAGTGAGCTTGAGAATGTGTTTATAACGGGAGAGAGAATCGATCGAGGTATATATAGCGAACTTGGGTGTGGGCTGGGTAAACCTTCCCGTTTCCCAACCATATTAAGAGGTAGAGATACTGAAATTGGAATCCATCCTTTGAAACCCGTACATAGAAGTTTAAAGCTGTACTACCGCTTCGGGAACCTCCTCTCTCGTGGTGTGGTGTATATTTTATTGTTTGGTTTTGGAAATCGGGTCGTTCTGCCTGATGTGAGAGATTCAGTGATGCAAGTTTTACCGTGACTAGACAGGATATTCCCCACCTTAATGTTGTTACACGCAGGATTCCCTCTGGCGCCATTGGTCAGTGGAAAAGTGCGCAATATTATGTCTGTTACGCAAAGTCTCTTAGCCTCTAGACCAAACAATCGTGAGAAACCATTGGGCAATCCAGCTCTAAATACCATTAGCAAACTTTGTAAATCGGGTTGGCCGCACAAAGTTCGGAATTGCGGGGAAACCTCAAGTGTTTGGATGTTAGTAGGCAGTATAGTGCAACTGGCACGCTCGTTCCATGAGCCATCCCTCTTCGGACGCATATCGATTGACTCATACCTGAGGAATCCGCGGATTTCCTTTTCAACATCCTCCGTGGAATGTGGCTAGATCCTGACTTAAATGGGTAATTGGAGGGAAATTTCATTTCGGGTGTCTGAGTGAACTGAATACATCCTTTTAGTTTGGTCTGCCGGATTTGCTCGCCACCAGATATCATAACAGTTCCCAGTCACTTCCAAATGGAAATCAAGGCGGAGGCCTATGTGGGGTGAGGCTGGGATAAGCCCGGATTTTTTGAATGAACAGACCATATGAGCTACATTCATATATGCTGTCATAATTGATGGAAGGCAATTTTATCATAGGGCGAGTATTCGTAATGTTCTTCAAGCAGATATGCGAATGTATTGATGTAACATAGGTGGAATCAGTGTATTATTGGTACAGATATCTATGGACAATAATAACCTGCATAACTTGACGCATCTCCAATATCTGAAAGACCAAATGTAATCTTAATCATTTTACATGTCAGCTGACCAGTGGCTAATCTTAGTATCCTTACTGATTAAGCAGGATATCCAAGTGATGGATAATGCTGCTGATATCAACACAATTATAAATATGACCTTTGAGTATCAGGATTCCTATCAATCAGGTGCCACACTATCTGCACTAATCAAGGACCACAAAGTAACTCAGTTGCTTTCTTGAGTCCAATAAGTTTGCTCTTCTACAATCAAGAAAGGTGTATCCTGTGGTGGATCTGCTTTCTTCTAAGTTTCTTCCTCAATCTGTATCTGAGTGTCCTAAAAGATCCTGTGGTAAATATTTATAGGCCTACTTTAAGCAGATATCAGCAGCTTGTTTTAAGTATCTAAAATCTGCTTAACTGTTCCAATATGATAAGATCCATAGTTTTGATTATGCTGACTATCTACTATCAGTCAATAAGAAGTATCTGGTAGTGTTCCTACCATAATATAAATCAGACTACCTGCTATAGATTGATACATGAAGTCCGGGCTTTCAGGTGGTACCAAACTCTCTTGATGTGGTGGATTTTTGACCAAGTTAAGTTTGTCTTTGTTGTGATAGCTCCCTGTTTATAGCCTTCCATTTGGTACTTCTTAAGTATAGCTTGGGTATACTTTGACTGGCTTGAGGTGATGATATGGGCACTTCAGTTCATGGAGAAATGTATCCCTAAGCTGTGACTGAGCTCTTCTAGGTTGGACTTAATGAGCTGCATAAGTGGGCTGCATTTAGTCACTTCCTGTGTTTATTGGTTGTTGGTGGCTATGATAAGACCATCTATATATCAAGCTAATAGACCCATATCTGTTGTAAGAGTTTTGGAGATATTGGAAGCAATTAGGTGATCAATTAGATATGTAGTTTTCACTTTTTGATTTATTGAATGCAAAAGCAATATTTATACTTTTACATAGTTTTGCAAAATAAGCACAAAGAATATGCTAAGGAAGGTCCCAAGTGATGTAAAGATCCATAGTTACACCTAAATATCCATATAACTTGGCTACTTGGCTTTTACTTCAATATATTCACTAAAGCATCAGCTACCCAGTACATATGATACCTTTGAGTTGTCCAAACAGCCCCAATCTTGGCACACATGCTCTTGAGACCGTCCTAGACATATTTTATGTATTTGTCTTGCTAAGACCATCCAAGAGTAAAATCACTACTTTGACATACAATAAATCATCAGGTGAAATCCATATGATCTACTATTTGCCCAATCACTTCCAAGATCTCCAAAACTCTTACAATAGGTTACCAGCCCCAAGCTGTCACTGTCTGCATTCTCAACTACTGCTGTTACCAGAATGTTCCCTCTGCTGAAAGGTTAGATGGATTTAACTACTAAGTCTGAAAGGTGTAGATGAAGATGCTGCCACAGCAAAGAGATCTTTGGATATTGTTAAGGGTTAGGATTGCCCTTGTAAAAGTGTAAGAGAAGAAGGGTTCAACTACCAAATAGGAGAAGAAATAAAAATTCCAATTAGCAGTTTTTTCCTGCCTGTTAAACAAAATCACTATGTGGATGAACAAACCACTGATTAAGAAGCAATAGTTACCCTCTTGAATAGCCTAACAGACATTTTTCAGGGCCTTGTATCAGCCCTAGAGCTCAGAACTGAAGATTTGAGCTATATTCCACATATGGAAGGCTCCTGGATCAAAAATTGAGAAAATCAAGCACTAATCAGAAGCAAGAAGAAAATGCTTTTTCAAGCAATGATGACAACTAAAAAAGGTGCTGAAGACCCTTTATAGGCAACAGCAAACTATCTGGCAGCTACTGCAAAAGGAAAGGATACACATCAGACTGGTGCTTCAAGAAGAGAGATACTGATTAGAAAGAGCCTGACTATGGAAATACTGCAACAACTGAGGATAGACTATCTATATCTGCAATGAATATGACCCCAAACAAGTACTCTTAGATATGAATTTCAGTATAGTGATATTCCAATTAAAAGGGTTTCATAGGTAGCAATAGAACACTTGAGGAAGTTGGATAGGGAACCTCCCAAGCAGGACACATTGTTTGTCTACATCTGGGGAATATATTTTGTCATTGTCCAGATACACAAGAGCACATTTCCATTGGAGATTTCCCAATACTTTATCAATCATCCTTTGGAGCATAGCAGGGCATTGCACAAGCCATAAGGAAATCTTTTCTGCTTGTATAATCTAAATGGTATTATGAAAGCAGTCTTGGGGTGATCATCTGGGGCTACTTTTACTTACCAATATCTGGAGATTAAGCTGAGAGAACTAAAATATTTAGCCCCAACAAACCTCTTGAGGAGGCCATCTATTGATGATAATGAATGTATGCCCATCCAAGTGATGGCATCCAATTTCTAAAAGCCAATATGAGAATGTCACTTTCTGTCCTTCTTTGGTACTATCACTATGGGGAGGCCTACAGAGAGTGGCTTTATATGATGATGTCATCCTTTAATAAAGCTTCAATTTTTGCTTAGATATAGTTGTGTTACTTTTATATGGAGGGTAATTGTATCTTCCACAGACAGGTTTATCCAAATAGCTGAACTAGTGCACTTATCCATATTTTATCTAATCAGCATTATACTGTTGTTTGTTGCTCATGTTGTCAATATTATCCTCATATGATATTCCCCCTGTTTATTTATTGGCATTAGCTATCCCAAATATTATTTGGCTATGGGATCAGCAGATGTATTTGCATTAGGCAAGTACCTGCATCAGTACCTGTGACATATGACCTAAGTCTGTGGTACCATTACAATCATATCAATACCATATAAGGTATCTCTATGTTGCACAGGCTTTAAAATACTGATTGTTGACTATGTGGATATGCTGTGGCTTTAGGACCTTCTAGGACCTTCTTAGAATATTTTTAGCTCATAGTGATGTCATCAAGAGTTCTACTTATGCCTGGTATCCTCCTGAACCCTGTCATTGGTGACCACTTGGCAGTTGGGAAAGGTACTTAAGGGAAGTTAATATCTCATCAATCAGTCATCCCTTCTATCAGCAACACATTCCACATATTGACTAGTAGATGATCACTGCACCTACCTTTGGCAGTTACACCTTGGACTTACCATTAAGGAGCATTTCAGGGTAGTGCACAAGATGTGCAGAGGCCTTTGGAGTCACTTGAAGCACCTAGGAAGCTAGAGAAGCAGGAGCTTCTATCAGAGTGATATATTGATAGAGACACCAACAGTTTAGACCCAGAGGTTATTGCACCCATCAGACACCTCACACACCTTGAGTTGTGCAGCTTCTGTTGGGAGTACTGCTCCACTACCACTGTGCAGGTGGTAGACTGGGGCTCACTTCCAACTCAGGGAGCTCCTCTTCTTGTCCCTTGCTTGTAGGTGGCCCTTGGTTATTTCTCTTAACTTCTAATATTTTACAATGGGACTTATGTGGGCAGTATCACCATGCTTTTCTGCTGTTAATCACTGTTCATTTTAAGCTTTGTACTTCAATTTTGGTGGTACCCATACTCTAGGAATTAAGATTCCTTCTAGATGGTTGGATACCTTTGTTGCAGTTATCATTCTTTCATTTGTCAAATATGCTGCTGGTATCTCTAATGAGATCACAGTCTCACCGGCAGATGCTATTTTCATCACATTTTGTGCTATGACTGGAGACTGTGATGGTTCTGCCTCTTCAATCCTTACACTGTTATTGCATGTCTTGGTTTCATAGGTGATATGAGTTAGTGGGATACTCTTGATATCCCACCTGAGTTCAGATGCACTGTAGAGTATGTCCATGTTATGTTGAATAAACCAACTCTGACCAATAAGTAAGTCATTGGTGGCAATGTGTAGTATCACAACACCTTGGTATAATCAGGTTACCTAGCTAGTTGGGGCAATTAAGCACCACACCCACACTTGTGTCTAATTGATCATTTACTATCCTTAGGCATATGGTGTTGTTGGGGACAATAGACTTGTTCCATTGTGCCATTGATCATAGTGCCAGAAAGTGCTGTATATTTTGTTATTAATTTGATATTTTAGGGTCATATGCATGTCAATTTTGATCCCAAATTGGCACTGTATGGCACCATCTGGCACTCTGTGGCATGATCCAGCACCATCTGGCATGCTATGGCACTATTGGGCACTATGATCAGCTGGAATGATGGAACAAGTCTAATATCCAGCTTTGAATGTTTTACTGATAATTCTGACATTATCAATATGTAGGATCTTGTGTCACTGAGGATAAGAATATCCTGATTCTCAATATGCACCTTTATTTATGTATTCTTGTTTGGGCTCTGTAGGACCATCTGGTTGACATGAAGGGTTGTGATCTCCATCAGTCCCTCTAACAGCTCTTTGACTAGGGCCAGGGCAAGTCCCAGCAAATTGGTTATTGAGAGGATCACCTTGGTTTGCTCCAGCACCTTAGTTATAGGGAGCAGGCCATGGGAGGGAGAACTGGTATTCTTTATTTGCTTTAATACCTCTTCACCTACTTTCACATTCTTTGTTTTAGCAGAACCTCTACTGCAGGTTTGATTGTGTCTTCTCTAGAAGCATTGTGTTGACACTTCTTCAGCACTACAACCATTCTAACAAGAGGGCTTAAATTGGTTGAGTCCTATTAGCTTTCTGGTAAGGGATTCTGACTTTTGATGCCCTCTGCTCCTTTGCATCCAATATGGGGTCTTGTCCATATATTTTTCACATTTTTGGGCCCAGTAGCATACATACAAATAACACAGATACTGTTGTTTTGGGTGCTCCATCTGTTGGGTAAGAGCTTGTACCTGAGCCTTAAGCTCTATGACAGCTTCCCAGAGCTATTACCTTCATTGTGGACTTCCTGTATATTAGTGATCAAGAGTTCTTGGACATTTTGTTGTAGTTCCTCATGCTCTCAGTCCAGAGGGGAGGGAATTTTGACATTTTTAGAGGGGAACCCTATTCTTTGATTACTTGTATCACTATGGGGTAGCTTTCATAGCATGATGACCTCTCTTACTTGTTTGACCAGCTCCTGCAATGTTTTACATCCCTGTTGCACTTTGGATGCCCTACATCTTATTTTGCTGATTAAGCCCATGAAACTTTATGCGCTGTTGTTTGGTAATTTCATCCCTTGGGAGACACCTAACTTGTTAGAGAAATTGTTTAGTGTAGGCTTTGTAGCTCTCACTGCTTTTCTTTTGTAAGGATAGTAAAAGGGCTTCATAGTGGTATCCTTTGGCATAGAGAAAGCACATCTTGTAGGCCTCTTTAATTGCATCTTGCAGCCTATAATGCCATTGCCATGCTGACCCTTCCATATGATTTGCAAGCTCCCTTACTTTCTTATTGTTGTCCCCTCCTGCATAAGTTACAACCTTGTCAGACTTATCAAACCACTCAAGGTCTTTCTCCCTCTTCCCCTTGTATATATTTAGTTTGATTGCAGTAGTCTTTAACTCATTTGTGCTATTTCCACTGAGATGACACCAAGTGTGTGGGCTATTACTGACTGTACTTGGTTGTTGGGAGAACTTATAGGTCAAGTCAGTACCACTTAGTCCAGAATAGCTTCCAATAGAAGGTTGCAAGAAAACAATGATCTATGCTTACTACTTCAAAATCAGTCTCCTTTTACAACTTTACTCAACAGATTTATATATCTCCCTGAAAGGGGCTTAGGTGATAGATAATGTGTTAGAAAATAGGGGTGTGAGCAACTTCTTGATGTTGCTATATTCTGAGGAGTATTGAAAGTGATGTGGAGAACTATGGGATTTATGTTTTATTCACTTGTAGATACATTGATCAAAAGTATGGTATTTATACTTTTGATAAAGTAGAGCAAACAAATGTGAAGAGTTTGTTAAAGAAGGTCTCAAGAATATGTGTGCAAGTTTTGGGGGGTTTTGGACAACTTTGAGAAAGATCATATTGGGGGTACCTGATAATTTCATGAAACTATTCCAAGTAAATCCATACAAGAAATTTGGTCAGGGCAGAATGCTAATCAAAGAATAAGATCTATGTGACTAAGTTAGCGTGAATATTCAGGTGACAACTTAACAATTACAACACTAACTAGGTAGGAGCAACAACAGGAGGGGGATGTGTAGGGGAATTATAGGGAGGATACAGGGGAATTTGGGATAGGACTCTGAGCAAAACTCAAGGGTGAGGAGTGGGTACTACATCTAGTACTCACACAGCCATTGTTGCAGCTACTGCAAAAGGAAAGGACACACATCAGACTGGTGCATAAAAAAGAGAGATAATCAGCAGAAAAAGTCTGAATATGGAAATGCTGCAACAACTGAAGATAGACTATTCATATCTGTACTAAATATGCCTATAAACAAGGACTTCCAGATGTGGGATATTAATTCTGGAGCATTTTCACACTTTACACACAAAAAAGAGCTTTGTATCTAATATCAAGAAATTCCAATTAAGAAGGTTTTCATGGGTGACAATGGAACACTTGATGCAGTTGGAGAGATAGCTATCCAAGTAAACTTCAGAAGTAGTGAAGGATGTTGTAAGAGTCTTGGAGATGTTGGAACTTATTGGGAGAACAAGTAGCTTTTGTGGTTTTCACTTAATGATTTATTAAATGTAAAAGAAGTATTTATATTTTTACATGTTTTGGCAAATAAACACACAAAATGTATTGAGGAAGGTCCCAAGAACATGTGTGCAAAGTTTGGGGCTGGTTGAACAACCAAGAATGCTTCACCAAAATACCAGTTACCCAGGAAATGAAATATTTTGAAGTAAATCCAACAAAGAATTTGGTCAGAATTCTTCAAGATTTGTAGACCATAACCTAAGCGACAAAGTTGAGTGAATATTTAGGTATGACTACAAAACTTACAACCGTTGGGACATCCTTGGTTCAGTTAATTTCTCACCAATTCCATGATTTATACCAGGAAATCCAGGAATACTTATTAGCACAGACATCTATGCCTAGTTTATGTTTGACACTACGGCAATTTTCTGATCACTTATGATATTTTCGAATTATCATTATACTCCGTTTCCTAAGCATATAGTTGCAATCCTGCACCTAAACTCAACGATATTATGGACCAAGGATGGTACCGCATGAAAGCAATATTTCACTAGACCTTGTTTTCGTTTCAAGCCTGGCTGAAATTCTTGCTGCAATGTAAACTGTACTGAATAATTTCTGGCCAAAACAAGCCTGCATTGACGTTGTATTCCACTTGATGGGCAGATTTGCTGCTATGGGGATATTATTGAGTAGGTCTAATAGGAACGCTGCATATACCTAGGCCACCAGTTCTGGCCCTAGGCACATTTCCAATTTCTTGCACAACCCCTCCAAATCGAGGTCAGCTTGAGAGAAGTTTGCGATTGATGAGAGAACTGCAGTATTTATCCGAATGCTTAATACTTGCAATCCAATCTCCCAAACATATCTTACGCATCTTGGCTGTTATCAAAGCGAGGAAAGATCCATCGAGGAAGCTAATATCTGCTGCGCAAGCCAATAGGCCCGGTTTCAACAGAGGGCATCCCATCCATCGGTCGACTCCCCAGGTGATGAAAGTGATTAGTAGCTAGTTAGTCAATTGCGATTTCTGTTCTATCCGGAAAGCAGTGCGCAACATTGTCCTCGCGATTCCAGCGAATCTTGGGCCAGGGCGGATATTCCATAATATTGACTGGAGCACAAACACTGGATTTCTGGAAGGGAAGCCAATAGGAAGGCTTCGTCGGCTCCGATTTCTTGGAACACTCTCGAAACCCCAACCAATTCAAGCTGCCATGATGGCTTGGAGATGGCCCTCAATTTTCACCCGGACGCCAACTGTCTTTGAATTCTTGGCATGGTGAAAGGCTGTCTCGAATAAATAATGATTGTCGTATGTATATGTAAAGTACCCCAGCGAAGCTGCTCAGGAACTATTTCCAACCATGAATAGTCCACCGCTAATGGACAAAGAATGGATCGACGGTAGGCGGCTTCAGTACCCCTTGTTCAGCCGAGTCAATACATCAACCTACTCTTTGATTGGTCTGCGATTAATCAGCTATGGTGGTTTCATCACACAAGGATGTGTTAAACAGAATGCCGGGTATGTGAGTGTGGGCTGGCTATGGTGTATTGTATTGAAATTGTCAGCTCCTGACAATTCACGGCCTTCCCCAAGAGTTTCCATAGCTAAATTGATTCTTTGATAATCATGTGCAATCACGAGCGTAAATTGTTGATTAGCCCACTATGCCGAAGCAACCGACAATGGTTCCTTAACGAGTGGCTGAACCTCGTCGTTCTCGCTAGACAATACATCATTTTCTGGAGACGCCATGTATATTGACATAAGCATCATGGCACAGGAGTGGCAACATATGTGGTATTAATTAGATGGGCCACACAGCGTTATTCCAGCTTGAGAGAACGCGATAAGCATACATAATCAGGTGTCGATAAGATCCTCCCCCTTCTACTGCCCGCCTACTTAGTGTACCGTATCCGAGCTAATTCACCATGATTTGGTTAAATGAGCCAACAAAACACAGTTGGTGCTACCAAGGAAATCTTGAGCGCCATCAATCCACTCATCGCCCTTCTATTCTTGGAATCATCCATATTATCTTTCTGCACAATAACCTCGCCATCCAGTCGTAACTAATACTAATCTGACCCGAAATACGTAAATCGGATCCATTGGCCTGAGGATTCAAGGTATCAAGCAGTTCTTTGATGGACAGGCCATTCATGGCTGTACTTTGCTCAGCTCTAAGTCGCCCTTAATAGGTGATGTGATAGTCTAGTGCTCTCGGTCTTTTTCGGGAACGTAGCCGATTGAATGGACGTTTATCCTGTGTTACAAATGACTGCTTATGGGGACGATTGGTTGGTGCTTCTTGATTAATGGGTTTGGCTGCCGAAAAACAAAATACCCAGCAAATACATTGATCCGAACTGGCTACACCTGCAAGTGGTGCCAAATTCTTGCAGGTCCACGAATCCATGCCCGTCAGGCGCTCCGGATAGACAGTGAAAATAATCTACAAGTGGGCTTTGGAGGGCGATGTACTGTCAATACGTGTATATGTGTAAGCTCTTCTCTACAACGAAACAACGGAATGGCGGTTCTTTTCGGTCACTGAAAGCATGTGAAAAATGGGTATAAATTAACGGGTGTACTACATGTTCAGGCTATGAGTACCTGCCATGGAAATTGAGTATCTGGCCAGGGATGAAATCATAAGTCGTGGAAAACATGGTCTCTTCCAAATGGACACTTTCATTGGACGGAAATTAGCGAAATGAGCAACTCCGGAGTTTTCGGCGGGCACTATGTAGAGTGATTCGTCGATCATTTCGGATTAGAGTTTGAAATCATAAAATACGAGCTCACCTACAAACGTACTGACACTTTAACTGTTTAACCCCAACTTCCTTTAATTCCTTTTTCGAGATGAGCGAGGCCATTGCAGCAGATTCTCCCCATTCCTACTACCTCCAGATAGGAATCATACTACTAGTTTTATTTACCGCTTACCGAGTGTTCAATTTCTATGTCAAGGCCGCGATCGCACTGGTATGGGTGTTCGTCCTCTCTCTTTACGGGTGTTTTGCCGCCTTCTTCTGCGCTGCTGTTGGAAGACGTGCTATGACTAACTGGCTTGTCGCCAGAGGCTTTGCTTATTGCGCCGCCCCTTGTGTTGGCATCACGTTTGAAGTGGAGGGTGAGGAATATCTTAATAAGGGCCCTGCAATTGTTATCTGTAATCATCAAGCCTCGATGGATGTGTTGATTATGGGACGTATCTTCCCCAAAGACTGTGTAGTGATGTCCAAGGAATCCTTGAAATATGTGCCTTTCCTTGGTAACTTTAGTAAGTGTCTGTTAACTTACCATCAATCATAGCAGCCTGTTTCTTACCTGGTACTTTGACAGTGAGACTAGCAGCCGCCGTTTTTATTGATCGCAAGAACCACGAGAGCGCCCTTCGCACCACTCAGAACGCAGTCGAGTTTATCAAACAGAACAAGCTCAGCCTTTGGATTTTCCCCGAAGGTACCCGCAGTCGCTTAGACAAATGTGATCTTTTGCCATTCAAAAAGGGGGCCTTCCATCTTGCTCTGCAGGCCAAGTACCCTATCATCCCAATCGTCATCGCCAACTACTCCGATGTCTACAATAGTCGTACCAAGAAATGGCCAGGTGGCTCTGTGAAGATCAAGGGTATGGCCATCCATTTCCATCATATGCATATAGTACATGCTCATTCATATTGCGATGTATAGTTTTGCCTCCTGTCTCCACTCAAGAATACACACCCGAGAGCGTTGGTGAGCTCGTAGATCATACCCGTGGTATCATGCTCGAGACTCTGAAGGAGATCTCCAAGGATTCCAAAACCGAGTAAATCTCCCTCCGAGCATTCTCCACCAAAGGCACTTACTGGGATTTATCAGTGCCGAGTTAACTTATTTTTTCTTCATCAAACCTGAAATAACTATCTAATTCTACCACAACATGTCAGTATCCAAACCATGCGGGAAACCCATGCTTTACTCCTACGCCAGCATTGACCATTTACACACCAGTGACTTGATCGACGGCGGTGGAGATCGGAGGGCTCCCTCGGTTTGGCTCCATTTCCACACAACCAAACCCTGGCCGAGGCCATTCCGAATAGATGAATAGATAGTTACCAAAGGGATTTCCGAATTAAAGATTTCTATTCAAGCATAGGCCAATGCTGTTTGAGTCTGGTGGGTTAGGGAAAATTTTCGTCCTTCACATGTGATTGACGATTCTGGCTGCGATCGGTGTCTAGACTCCGTCCCTTGACGGAGATCACTTTACTTGGTCGATTCGCATGGCGAATTGATTGAAGTTACCGCTAGGTTCTCGTGGGATATAATACTATTTATTTACAAGCTCGTATAGATGCCAGCGTGATGGGTGGGTTGATGTTCACACACAGTAAGAATACGTCTTGGCTGATATTTGAACTCAACTCCCAGGTATCACCGTGGATTTGGGAATATGCAGGATTATGTGCTGATTAAACGCAAGTCTATCTATCTATCAGTGAGATCAGGTAACGGGAGCAAGTGTGAAATATACAGCAATGTGGTTCTTGAGGGGCTAGCTACCAATCCGGGATAATCGGAAGATCAACTGTATGTTTGGTCTGCCATATAGATGAGGTTTTCCTTGGTTTCATCTGGTTGAGTCGTCGAGTGAGCAGCGACGGATATGCTTTAACCACTGGCTTGGATGATGAATCCTGACAAGGGATCTCACCGTTCTCGATGGGGTCCATTTGGTCGGGATACTCATCGGACTCTGTGCAGGATTTTCTTGCCTCCAGCATGCATGTTGATGAGCAGAAACGAACACTCCTTGGGACGCGGGGGTGGCCCAGGTAGTTCTTGATTTCAACACAACCCACCCACTCACGGACATATGGGTTCAAGCAATGGTGGCATGGTCGTGATCCACCTTCGAGGTAGTGTAGGAGAGTGGCCGGGAGATGTTGTCGAGGAATGGGAACAGCATTCTTGAGGACCTGACGAGCAGCCAATTCTCGAAGTGAAGGTAGAAGAAACGATGGCCCAGATGAGGTGCCCAGAAACTGGCTTGGGCCGTTTGTTGTAGCAGTATTACTGCTGGTGCAGTCCTTCTTAGCGAATTGGTGTGATTCAAGCCGTGACGTTAATGTGTTATCGTCTCTAATGGGTGGATCGGGCCTGCGAGATCCAGAGGTGAATGGATTGCCAGTAAGCAAAACTGTTGTTTTTCGCATGAACAGTGCGATATCACCGGGGATAACGCAAAGGCTGTTATCTGTCAAGTCCAAGGTCTCCAAACTACCTAGATCAGTGATCTCTATAGGCAAATCTAACAGCGAATTGCGAGAAAGGTCAAATGAGCGGAGGAATCGACACCGACCAATAGAGCGAGGTAGGGTGAGCAATCGATTCTCACTAACGGCAAGCCTCACTAACTTCGATTGGGAATGTCCAATATCTAACGGTAGGCTGACCAGGCGATTCTGCGTTAGATCCAGGTCTCGAAGATTGATAAGCTTTGAGAGGCATCTTTCAGGGAACGTTTCCAGCAAATTCCCGCCAAATATTGAGCCCAACTGAAGAGTCTCCAACTGTGTCATTTCTCCTAATGTATCTGGAAGCTCGGCAATCCGATTACCATAGAGTCGAAGAACTCTCAGCTGGGTGAGAGAGCTGGGAAGTTGTTTGGAGAAACCGGTGGATATGATATTGTTCGATAGATCCAACACCTTTAGATTTGTGAAGTGATGCAGCTCCTCGGGAAATGTGTCGAAGCGATTATGGCTTAAATTCAGAACCTCAACCTTATCTGCTATGCCAATAATACTACTCGGGATTCGTGAAAGGTGATTATGCGACAAATCCAACTCGACAACATCGAAAGCACTCGAGTAACGATTGCAATTACTCACAGTACCAGTTGCTTGAGCCATGGCCTCGACTAACAAGCGTTCATGAATACACGCCTCCATGGAGGCGTTTGATAGGCGCCTTCTTCTCAAACATATAGAAGTTTTGGCAGGCCTGCTGCTTTGAAGTGTGCTGGAATTAGCTCGATTAGCAGTGTCTCCGCATACAAAAAGGGGTGCATTTTGCGTGGATTCGGCACGAACTACTCCCTGGCAAGTATTCACCAGCTGCCTGGAATGTCTATGTTTGAAATCCCAAACTACATTGCAAGATTCGATATCTGGTAGATCAGCACTTGTATTGCTCCACAAGCATTCCAGAGCGTGTGGTGGATTTTTTTGAGAGAGGGCTCTAGAAACGTTTTTGCTGTGGTATTTGGCAGATACTCGAAGATTTTTTGGCCCGACTTGTCTTCTTTCTGAAATACCCAGATTCATTACTGAGTCGCTAAACTCTGGGAAGGTTGCGATGAGAGGGACTGAAAGGTGTTGTATGGATGAAGCGTAGGCTTCGGTGGTCCAAGACAGTTGCATATGATTATACAAGGTGGTCAACGAAAAGATATGCTATCTATAAGGTCGGGCTAGATGAAGATTAAAATGAGGAGGTCTAAAGTTATGTGATATGGTGCAGCTTGGAGCAGCGTACGAAAGTGGACCAGGGATGAGATTATCTAGAAGTGTATTATTACAAGTGAGTGCACACATGGCAACCAGAACAACGCCAGTTAAATAGAAATAAAAATCGTACCTCGGAAGCACATCTGTGGTACTCATCGGATACATCCGTAGAGGCGATTCTATGGAGATTGGAATACAGAACGACTCATGTATCCCAATATGTGGGTAACTTAGTAACATTAGGTAGTGAATGATCAATCATCAATCGCTGGAATTCCTCAATATTGCCAATTCAAACGACCGTCCCAGGCCACCCATTGGCTAGTGTGACTTCTTCACACACATTCCAGGAGATGTAGTGTTTTGTCTGTTTCAGCCTGTAGGTTGAGCGATTCTCACATCAAATTGCATCAAGTTAGATCTGATTACTCTGTTGCTCCATACAACCATCACTCGCCTAATTTGGCAACCTGGAACCATCTGATACGGGCATGGTATTGTCCAGAACTAAAATGCCCTGATTGCTGTGAGGTACAGACCTGGTTTGGTTGCAGTGATTTGTCAGAATTTTCTGGGGAAGTCTGAATGTGTAATTATGACTAAAAGTTGATTCCATGCTTGCTAAATCCCTTCAATCAGATAACTGTACGTGCATCAGATACCCCCAAACCATTACCAGAATCCTCTATTTCCCGCGCCATTGATTATATATAGCGCTGGTTTAATATAAAAGTACTGCCACATGGGAAATCGAACATCCTCTGCATGTTGAGCTTTGGCTCTGGCCAATGTAGGGATTCCGATGGGAAATCGAGGCTACCGATGGACTCAACCATCAGCTGATTTTCAGTGTCCTTGGCCATAGTGGTTTCTCAGGAGAACCTCATTTGCTAAAACCTGGGACCAGTTGAAAACCATCAGGGAGTGAAGGATCTCAAGAAGGTAGTGCTGACTACTGTTTGGTGGGTGTTCTCCACACATGTGTCCTGGAGCTTGGCTATTGGATTTGGGATCGCCAAATCTGGTCTAATCCATAATGAAAAGCTCCTATTGTTGCTTAAACTTTCAATGTGATGGGTAGCTGGTTTCAGAGATCCGAAGCCTTGACATATTCTTTGACTTCGTTGATTGGCCAGTACTTTGAAGATTCCTACTCAAATTTTACTGGCCATCTTTATTACCATGATTATGGTGATGTGGTTGTTCATAGTAATGAAAGCTGGATAAGAAGCAGTTGCAGAGACACTTCCTAAATTAGATGGATTTATCCGACATGAAGCCTAAGCTCTGGACTGTAATACCAAATTTATAAGTGCTGGAAGCTGATTCTTGAGCGGCTGGAAGAGGTTAGAACAGGGAGCTTTAAAGATTCTTATATTTCTGAGCATTCTACCGAGAGAGAGAGAGAGAGAGAGAGAGAGAGAGAGAGAGAGAGAGAGGATATTAATTGGTCTTTAGTTGTGGCCTAACTGATTTGTGTTTCCAGGGATTAAATCCATACTAGCAACCTTTGGAATGGCGACAATTGGGCTATCTCCAGATTCAGACGTGTGACTGCTACTTCTCTACTTGTTCATCAGTAGTCAGGCTGTAATGACCTAGAGTCAAGCAAAGGTAAGTGTATTGACTGGTTGTAACGCTAATTTACACTGGCATCATTGAGGGTATCCGCTCCCGTAAGACATTGGTACAGAAACCAAAGGTGACATTATATTGAAACCCCTATCCTGACGCTGGGCTCGCAAAGGTGTGCTGTTTACTTTCCAACACGTGTTTTGACGACTCGGCCTGCTTGGAAATTCTCACCATCTTCAGCATTAAGCGCCTGGAAAATGAAGAAATCGGCCATTTACTTGCCCACTGTATCGTGATGTGCTCAGTCCTAGTATTTAGGATTATATTTCGATTGTGCCTTGCCAGCATTGATGTGTAAAATTTTGATTATTCAGATATCGTACTTTAGATGGTCGAAATACCATTTCGGATGCGAGAATCACATCTTATCTCTGGGATTGCATCTCTGAGCTCTGTATAAATATGTCACCATAGTAAACCAAAGGGAGGTTCTCACGTAATCTTCGTTTCATTTACGTATTCAGAAATCTTATCAATTATGCAAATCGATAGGAAGCTTGAGTCAAGGTCAAGCGGGAAACCTAGTATAAACCATGAATTTTTAGTAAACCAGGTTTGTACCTTTCAAGACTAAGCCACTTGCGACACGCATCTAGAGTTGGGAAGTTTTTGCTTAGTACTCTTCTACCCTTCTACCCTTTTACCCTGTTTTTACTGCTTCCTCCTTGTTGGCAAGCGTTGTTTCTGAAAGAACTGGGCGAAGCTCTGACACTAAACGTCGGTTGATATATTTGTTGGTCATTCGCTTTTATATACCCTTGAGAGTGGGCCCAATTCGTGTATTTTACCTTGGAAGAACTGCCGACGGATGTTTGCCTTGAAGTATTGTAAATTTTCTAGTGACAAAAGCCAGGCTTCAGGTATTTATCCATGGCCACTTTATTTTCTCAAATGCCCACCAACTAAATGTTTTCCTTCCATGCGTTGTCACTTCAAATCTAACCGTTGCTGACTCAATAGTTCGAGTACTTTCTACCTATTGCAAAGGTTAGACAGCCATTTCCCCACCTTTGGATATGATATTGACTACTATCTTTCTCCCCTTAGCTCAAAAACAATATCTAGTTATTGCCAAAGATTTTATTGATGAGGAGGCAATATCCCGTCGTTTGGCTACTCGCGATAGTCATTTAGCACGGTGTCGGAAGTTATATAAGGACCGACGCATGCTTGCTGCGGGCGCACTCAAATCTGACGATAGCGATTATGGTAAAATGCTAGGCTCCTGTCATATTTATGAAGCGGAAAGTATCGAACAAGTCAAAGAATTGATCAGTCAGGATCCGTATATTGCCGGTAGAGTCTGGGAAGATGTCAAGATCATGCCTTTGGCCCTGGTGCCCTTAAACTCATGATCCTTTAAGAACCATGGTTTGGCCTAGGCTCACGAGCCATATTCACAGACTTTATACTTACAACCAGCTTTGCCTGGAATTTGTATGAATGTATGTACTTTAAAGTTATCAGCCTTGCTGTTGAAACTTCGGATTTTGAAACACTCGCCTTTCCTCTCACCGCTATAACTAAGATTAGTGTTTCCTTACATAATTCCTTGTCTATCACGTACAATATATAAATATAGCAAGACCCAAATATAAGTATATGGATGTCTCACGCCCAGCACAATTGCACCAGCAGATATGGCCATGTCTCGTAGCGAAGGGCTCCCAACCGGTTCTAGCGTCAAAGGGTTCAAAGCCCTCAGCCTGGAATGTGCGCGAATAAGGTATTCGGATGTATATCCGTAGGGATTTTGACGCCTCCATATAGGTACTGCATGCCTCGTTCCATGGGTTGGGTGCATAGTGTATCGTTTGTCGTGTGGATTGTTGCTCGTTGCATCAGTTTAGGTTTACACCCACTGCTGTAGCGACATATGAATGTATGTTCTTTGCGATGCTTCGCGGGCACTTCACCATAAATATTTTAATTTAAATAGATTATGCACTTGCTTCGGGTATAAGGAGGCGAAGCGGAGGCAGAAACAACAAACATTGTGAACATTAAATAGATGGTTGGAACAGTCCGATATACAGTTTAGTGAGGTGTAGGGTTGATGAGGTTATCAGAATCGGGGTATGAAATAGGATCAAGCCATTGATGCATTCATAGCCATCTGATAAACACCATAGTATTGATGTAAAGGCCCCCCAGCTCTATCCCATCCAAGGTTCAAAGCATCATTGATTAATTGCCATACAAAGTTCTCATACACATCCTGGTTTTGAGAGACGGTTTGTAGTTCATGTGCTGCATCAGTGATAGCGTCTCGGAGGAATTCTTTGGACTGACGGTTGAACGGGTCAAACAAATACGCATTATGACGGCGTTGCTCCGGATCATTCCGGTCCACTAGAAACTCCTGAAGTCCACCAACTCCCGTAGAGATCACGGAGGCACCGAACAGCAATCCTTCTGCTGCCACTAGACCAAAGCTTTCTGATCGACTGGGCACATAGGCAAAGTCAGCGGCCATTCTCCAGAAGACTCCGAACTTTTCTTGAGGCTCCGGCTCATGCATAACAATAACATCGTCAGGGTTGCGTTTTTGGAGGTTCAAGATGTCGGAGGTGGGCCATTGATTCGGTTGGCCCATTATAACGAAGCGGACGTTGTTGGCCTTGAAGGCGTCAATGGCGGTAGGGAACGAGCGACACCCTTTATCCTCAAGGAAGCGCCCGATAAATAATGCAATAGGTCGGTCAAAATCCTTTGTAGGTAGGAGCCCACGATCCCTTAGGTACTCTTTTGCTTTGCGCTTACAATCGATTACCCGATGGCATTGAAGCGTCTCTGCGTTGTTGTTGGGTATATCGTCTAGAGCCTTCTGTAATGGAAACGCATTATGGCTCTCCAGTAGTTTACGATCAGTGAATGGGTTGATAGTGGAGAAGTCTACTCCATTTGTCACTCCAATAAAGCGATTGCTTCGTACTTTACGCAGAATCTCATCCATTACTAGCTCTTTGAGGGGGAAAATACAACGCCCCTCAACAATGTCACGAGCCATAGTTTTCGAAACGAAAGTAACTGCATCAGCCATGTTGATTGCCATTCCCGAAGGGAACATCCTATATTGACGCCAATAGGGCTGAAGAGAAGTGGCTTCGGTTTGCATACTGTTATCAAGGAATGGTCTCAGGTTACTTAGCAGCAGTGAATATTGAACCTCATCTCCGTAGTCGTGGAGAGTATAGACCACTTTGGCCGCAGATTCCTCGAGCAACTTCTCTTTCTTATATTGTCGAAGGTACTTGGTTACCATGGCATTTGTTGCGCCGTGAAGTTGAACAAGGTCGACGCCCCGATGTTGGCCAGATGCTTGAGTATGCTGATATAAGATGAACCGTGCTGCAGCTTTGGCGAAGTACAAATTCTTCCACTCCTGATTCAAAGGATCCGGACTATTGTAAATCTCGTTGACGTGTGAGACGTCTTTGAATGCCAAATTGAAAGGGTAATAATCTCCGGGACCTATCAAGTATACGTTAACCGCGTCCGACAAGGGCTTTCTACCTTTGCTGGCACTGGTTGGATGGATCTTCAGGGGAAATTTGTACACTCCAAATTTGACTTGATGCTTCACATTCTTGGTGTCACGGAATCCCATGCTAATCTCGCAGTAAGGCTCGATCTCATCTGGATATGCTTTTTTCAATAAAGAATAATATGGTATAATAACCGAGGTTTTGAGGATTCCATCGCTTTGCTGAGCTTGGGCTAGAGCAGTTACTACTACTCCGAGCCCACCCATCGAGACTGCGCCAAATTCCTTGGTGACATGATAAATGCTCGTTCCACTTGGGATTGTATAGTTCAGTTTTGGATCTATACCAACGTATACCCCAGCAGGAAATTGTTGCATATCTATACCATTGAGAATGGGGTCAGAATAATAAGATAAAGAAGGGATAATCCGCCACAGCTTATTCTACTATTCGATGTAGACGAGGAACATTACCAATGCGAATAGGTTTCTGTCTATATTTGAGATACAGTGTCATGCCGCCACTGAATGCCAATTCTAATAGGCCAAATATCATTAACGCCGGAAGCATTAGCTTCCATATGCCTCTTCTCTGCTGTTGCCTTTGGGCATCATAATTGTGTTGGTAGCGACCTTCATCCCTGGACCAGTGGTTGAAAAGAACCTGGATCTCGTCCGAGTTTTCGGACATGGTTTATGACCAAATGGTTTTGTCAAGAGGAGCAGAGCTAGCTAGAAGTTCGACAAGATTTTAAGATACCAAGTAAATCAATATCATTCGGATAATAAATATTCAGGTAACTATTGATTTTATTTAAGCTGATTGATTAGAGAATTCCGATAGTTTTTGTCACGTTTGGACTTCTGTCGTGAAAAATCGTTTTTGCAAATCATGAATTCTTCCACGGAGGGCTCTTTACGCCACATATTTACCAAAACATAGACCTTTGTTCGCGACTTTTGGAACTTCCCTCCATTGTTTATATTTCTTTTGGAGTCAAGGTAAAACCACCTTCACTTCTCCCTAGTTGTAGTCCCTCTGGAGCATACTAGGTGTTAAATATGAATATATCTACTTTAATATCCAACGATGAGGATACGCGAGCTTCACAAAACCTCGCCGAAGTAGGCCAAGAAGAGGCTCATAATAATGATTCGACACTTATGGAGCAAGATCCTCTTCCCAACAGCGAAGAAACTTTCGCACCACTTTCTCACACCAAGACACCAGAAATGATGTTTGATCCTGGTGAAAATCTTGATCCTAATACCTCAAGCGCCTTTATACAAGAGGGAAATACTCCGCAGCTTGAAGATATGTATCCTAATGGGGAGCCCACCTATGAAGTAGGCTCACCGGGTCTGGGGACTCCTCAACAACGAGTGGAAACCCCGCTGAACGAACAAGTGGAAACCTCAGATTCGGATAAGACGAGCCACATCTCCAGATTTCAAAACGTTTCCTCCGCACAAAGCTCACCCCCCACAACTGAATTCGATTCCAACAAGTGGACTGATCAGGTGGAATTTATGCAAAGCCCGGAACCCATGGATGGCAATCAGCACGATCTGACCGACGAAGAAACATCCCATACTTCGATCCACTCGAGAAATATAGGCAAAGAGCCGGAGCTGAGCACTAACGAGGGTTATGAGGTAACAACAATCATGCCTCCAGTGAAGAAGAGACACCTTATGGGTCAATATAGAAGCTCAATGTCTTACGGAATTGACAATGTATCAAAAGCTAGCGTGAGCACTACCTATACAGAGGAGATCACTTCGACTGTGCAAATTCAGGACCCTCCCCAATCAAACAGCGACTCCGAAGACAAAGAGATATCTATTGTGTCTGAATCAGAAGCCAGAATTACCTACGGCGGGAAACTACCCATTACCCATGGTGCAGCACCCGCTCATCCGTCTAGCACAAGTGTTTCTAACTCTTCAGAAGATGAGATGCCGGATGGTACGCAAGGCCAAAAGCGTTTAAAATCCGATGCTACCACCATGGCTGAGCTCAACCCACTCTCGGATTCGGACAGCTACAGCTCCGAATCCTCCGGTTCTGTGGACTTGGGTACAGGTGAAGGTGGAAAAACCGTCACCGACCTCATTCATCGCTCGCACTCCTTCTCGTCGGTGACCCGTCGGTCTCGACCTGTGCGACATGCTACCACAGCGAAGTCACGTGAATCGAGTTATGAGGTTCATGAACACTCAGAAGTAGAATCGGAGAAAGTCCCGTCATCGAGAGCTGTCGAGCCATGCTACTGCGGGGATATGCCCAAACTGAACGAGCACAGCCGACTTCCAAGCATCAAGTGTAGCAGATGTCGCCGTAGATGCCATTTGGAGTGCATCCATTATACTCAACCATTCGTAGATAGTATGCTACTGGGTGATGATTTCTATTCCTTCAAATGCCATGAGTGCAATGGCGGAAAAGAGCTCTTTCAACGACTCAACCTATCATGGTAAGAGAGATCCGATGTGTTGCATATCTGCATTGCATGTCTAGGTGTAGTAATCGAGGAAGCCATGTGCTTATTGCTGTAGGGTGGACGTGGTTCATATCGCGCTGTTCAATCTGACCCATGGGGAGCCCACCAGGAATAACAAGTCCTATGAAGACGGAAGGCTCTATTTCCATGTCAAACAGGAGGTGTGTCGATTCGTGGACGACCATTGGGACCGATTCTGGAATAAGATTCGTTCGGAGACTTGGCAAAATAGTGTTGCTGGAACACTTTCGACCAACAGTACAAATGGTCGTTTTGAGTCCGGCAACCAAAAATATGATAGAACTGGTAACGTAGACTTTTATGCTGTGTCTATTACCTGCCTAGTAACACCAATGCTCACGTATTTCATCCACATAGGCATGTGGGCACTGTCATCCCCAGGCAAGTTGCCTTCGCAGCACGACACTTCACAGAATAAGAAGGCGCGGTTCGCAGCCTTCAATGTAACTGAGAAAGGCGAGCTTCAAGATACTGTGGAGACCCTCAAGAGAAAGCAGAGAATGGATAGTATATCAAACACCCAGGTAAGCGAATGGACCGTAGTTCCAGCCATAGTCACCAGTGTAATGAATGTTCTCGTCAGAATCGTACTCAAGCTAGGGTGAAGCGCACATTTGCTGGTGAGGTGTATAATAGAAGAAAAATCAAACTCAAGAGCCCCATCAGTAAATATTCACACGCTACTAATCTACTCAACGCACTGGTCAATAACCCAATTGAATGCTACTTTAGCTATCTATCCCGATATTGAAAATCCATCAGGACCGGTGATGATGTGCTCACACGAGACCCATTCGGCACCCCAGTTCAAGATCTCAAATGACGGCTTAAACCTATGGAACGAGAAAGTAAGTGTCTCTGTTATTAAAGTATGCTATGTGTATCGGCACTGATTCATGGACTCTGTAGGGCTACCGGCTATCCAAAGCTACCCATGGGATTGAGTACGGTGCTTGGTACTACGAAGTGGAGATCTTGCCACATACTGGTAACACAAGAATTGGCTGGTCGCAGATTTCCGGAGATCTTCAGGGACCTTGCGGCTTTGATAGATTTAGCTACTCCTATCGAGAGAAACCGGGGACAGTCTTTCACGAGTCAGTAGGAAAGTCATACGGAGAAGATGCTGGTATGAGATGCAACTGTGTCCTGTCTCCCTCACGATTATAACATAAATGCTCCAAATATACTAGACACAGGAGATATCATCGGCCTTCTGATATACATTCCGGACTTGAGTCTGGATGAAAAGCGTGATCTGCTTTTCAGAAGATGGTCCCTTGGCGAGAAGTACATCGAGTACTCGTATTTCCCAGTTGCATTTGACGAGGCCAAGGACGATCCTTCTACAGTCACCCTTCCGAAGGTCGAAAAGAGTCAGATTGTATATTTCAAGAATGGAAAGTGTATGGGGGTTGCTTTCGAGAATCTCAACTTAGGTAAACCTTGCAGCTGGTCGTGTTTGACTGAGAACCTTCTTTTAACACGATTCATTTACAAATTTGCGCTGTAGGGAAATATCATCCTGCCATATCCTCTTACAAGGGCGGTAGGGTCGCAGTTAATTTCGGGCCCATGTTCAAATACCCACCACCAGATACATGGCTCGACAAGCAAATCAAACCATTTTCCGAGGCCACCGAGATGTCTCCGGATGAGGTTCCAGAGCCTCAGAAGCCGAGCGATGAAAAAAGTCTGGAGTCTAATCTGAAGCCGTTCAAGGGCTCTGGTACAAGTAGTAGCTGTGATTTCACTGGAAGTGAGGATGGATCAACTACAAGACGATCCTTCAAGAGAAGGTTGATTCAAAAATCCCAATCACGCAGCCCAAGTGTGAGCGGAGAATACTTGTAGAATATCATTTAATCTGGATCCGTTGATAATACTAGAGAAAAACTCATTCCCCTTCATTTATCACCTCTCATCGCCCCTTGAATATGACAAACTTATTGGTTGCATTCCTTGTCGAGTAAATCCTTGTATAGCCAGCGCAGTACGTCGTTCACAGAGTGACATACAGCTTATCGCCAATAGTTCCTGCTGGTTACGTATTCACCACTCTGCTGCTAGAGCATGCTATGGCGAGGAAAATAACACATTGGAATCGAATAGGTCGTCTTCATTAAAGATGAAACAGCAATCTATATCGTATTAGATAAATATACAGTTGATTGAGTTAGAAGGATAACGAAGTGAAGCACGCATTTGCACTGAATAGATGATACTTGGGTAGCCTCCGAGGTATCTGCAATGTCGGTTGTCGTTTCAGAATTAATCAAAAGGATAGATGTAGCACGTCCGATTCCAAGAGTAGGTCTAACGATGGTCAGCAACCCGAACAAGGATCGAGAGATCAAGGCTCCACGGGGTTACCTGAGCCAATGGAAAAGAATGGCACGGCTAACGAATAGTATAAATAGATGCTCCTTCTTTCATATATGCTTGAAAGATACTCGGAGGCGAATCCACAAACCAACAGCCCAAGTATCCATACTGCTTTGATACAGGATGTAGAGCCGGTTTCAAGGTTTAGGTCTCTTCTAAGAATGTCTAAGAACATGTATATGTTGGTACTTACGTACGCGTTTAAGAGATAGCCTGCGCTAATGATCTGAGTAGACTTGTTGGGCCTCAGCCAAGTTGCGTAAAAGAAAGAAATTAGGACCAATGAGGAAAGATGGGGAAGTGAGGTGCTTATATCCGATTCACACTAGTATAAAGCGTTGCGGGCATCGGCAACTTTTGTAATAGGATACATGCCATGGCTAATAATCTAGCCTTCGTGCATTGTATGGCACCTAGAGGCAAGTTAAGTGTTTCTAAATCTCAGGGCAAAGCACTCTCGAGCTACATGATAGATCAACATTAGTTTACTGTTAGTGGAATTAGATTGAGACAACTCAATTCGACACTACAGTATCGGTGGTAAGCATAAAATCACCTGCCTTTACCTATTCTCTACAATAGATTTCGGCTGCCACTACACGCGCGCACATAAAAGGTTGGTTATCCTTCCAAAACGGTATTGAAAGCACCTGTATCACTCATGTATATAAACATACTCCATGAACCGAAAAACCTTAACCTAATGCATGATGCCCAGCAAGCAAATGATTGGCTACACCATTTTGGACAGTCACGTCGTGGTTTGCCTCATGAATAATCAAGTGCACACTTGCAGACGAGGGGCAGCGACTGTAGAAAATGCGGAGTAGAGGCCGAGCAACACCGACGTCCGAAACTCGGCGTCAGGGTTTCAATGCCAAAGTCCGTACAACCGGCGTAAGAGCACCACTTGTACGTATCAGGTATTTCGATTTGGATAACAATCAAACCTAAGTACCCATGATGGCTATTATGTAATAAACAAGACCAACCAAAGCTTCAGAGAGTAGTCAAATAATTACATGATCTCTAAGCTGCTCTCTATTAGTAGTTCGTAAATTCATCCCCAAAACCCGCTACATACTCGATGGTGGCCATTTCGCATTGCAATTGGTAGATTAGTTTGCTCTAAAGCGCATTCGATCCCCGCCTCGACGAAATCCACGTCTTACTCGACTTGGAAATGTAAAGCGTAAGAGCAATTATTCTATCACGAGTCATTAGCAGCTGTAATATGCATGTCTCTTTTCAATTTGTACTAGTACCTTTTGGTATTGAAGACTACATCCTGCTTAACAATGTTCCTTTGGAGGCTAGAAAGATTCTCAGGCCGGGTTTCCATACAATATGCAAACCTTCAGGATACACCGGAACATGGTACACAATCTATGCTAGGGATAGTCCATATGGGTTTCCACATATATGAGTAGGGCTTCTATTCCAAACTATTTCAGACCAAATGTTTTAAATATAGTAAGATCTGCTACTAAATCTGCCATGTCCAAGGTTTGCTGAAAGCACCTGTATATGGACGAGCCATGCCCAATGCATGTGTGGAGTTATTGAGAGGTTTGGGAATATACACTTCATGTAGCCGTATTTTCTGACAGCAGAGAGAATTAACTTTGGTTGGCATACATATATCAATGTGACGATCGGGAATCTGTATAGTTGACATGAAACAAATTTCTTCAAGATCAATCTCTGCTCGCTGGTATGAGCTAGCGACTGCCTGTGTGTGAATGCTGTTCATAAACGAGCACAAACTGTAAGCGACACGTACTACGCTCACCGTATAAATACCTGGCATGGATGTCGCGCATCCCACGGTGCTATGTAATCTGCAGCGTTTTCAGACATAGGCTTCCTCGCCATCGTAGTGGGGCTCTATGGGTATTACACGACTGTTTGGCAGAACTTTTCATAGAAAGGACACAATGCCAGACCGCGATGTTGATTGATCTACCAACCAAGGTACTTCATATGGAATCAACCCAAACCCATCTCCCTAGCATTTGAAGACGCATATGTGCATCATGCCATGACTAAGGGATTCCACAACATTCTTTATCAAGCCAATCGACTGCCGCGCCAGATCATTCCTGTAATCCGGTCTGAATGGGATACGACAGTTTTGGGAACGGTCAGTGTGAGTCCCCAAAAGTGATCATCCCTGGGGACGAATCGACTTGACGGCCACCCTACTCCGGCAGGCCAGGATTCATCTGCCACCAATATGGCCCATGCTGCGTTTTCCAGAGGGAACTCGGAGCGAACATGACAGGTAAAGGCCCACCCCAATCGCCGCGCTCTCTAGTAAATCCTCCATTTACATGGGGCTATCGAATACACAAGCTGGGACAGGAGTTACAAGTCACATGAATAGATCATTCCCTGCCTGACAATTGATCAACCGTTGACGACCAATACAACCCTGATTGGCCCCAACATGTCCAATCGCGAAGACTATCACAGCGATATCTGTCTTCCTACTTTACTCAAGAGTAATGTGATACTTGTCCTGATTACATGAATTTAATTTGGTTCGATCCATTTGGATAGGGGTTGCACCTACTGAACTGGCTCTCGCTGTTCAAGTTGCCCAGCAGCGTGTGACGACCACATGATAGTTTCTTTTCATATCCCAATCGATTCAATGAGTTCTTATCGATAACTTACATGGGCTCAACTCTGATAGGGATATTGGACTCGGGCCTTAGCAGTACATTACCTCAGATTAATTCCAGGTAGCATAGAGCTTATGCAAACGCTGATATCCAGATAAGCGTGTATTCCAGCTCGTCAGCATTGTAGCGCTCAGCTAGATCACGCACCTCTACAGCCACCCCTTTTTTACGATCTTGAGTAAATATTGGATTCCATGTGAGTGGTAGGAATCGGATATAGATAAAGCAAAGCAACTTACTGGTTGTCGCCACCACTGATAAGAAATAATCATCCACATGGCATTACATATTCCGTGAAGGTGTCCTATATAAATCGTCTCTGCGTGACAGCTACCGCCCTCCACCTCTTGTTCTCGGTTCTGTTGCTAATACCCGCAGTCAGTAGTCAGTTGTTTGTTACCAACAAGAGAAATCCATCAATTTCCTTGGGATAATGTCAGTTTCATCGGTAAATGGATCCACGAAAACTCGCTCGAACCGTTCAGCCTCACCAACTCCCTGCTGTCACAAACCATCCACACGGTCGATATTTGTGTTTTCTGGTGGCTCAGCATGTAACTCCCTATGCCAAATATTACAATCGATAACAATCAACATTTCATACATCCTTGGTGTTTCTGACAACGGTGGTTCAACGGTAGGTCCTTTGGGTGCTTAAGGAAGCTCATATTGGCGTTGCTTAACCTACTGCTAGAGTGAGATTCTTAGAGTCACCGGTGGCCCCAGCATTGGTGATTTGAGATCACGCCTTACAAGGCTAATCAATACTGAGGACGGTGACGCGGAAACAATAGCGGAACGAATAGTGATCAAGGAGTTGCTAAGCTATCGTTTGCCCGCTGACGGAGAGGAGGCCAGCATCAGACATGAGTGGACACAAATTGTAGAAGGAACCCATAGGTATTGTATTCTAGCGCCCATACGAAGTTCCTTAACCATGGTATTGACCTACGTTTCTAGATTGTGGAGTGAAATATCAGTGGAGAAAAAAGAAACAATACGTGGCTTTCTGACGCTATTTCACTTCGAAATACTCAAGCGTGCTCATAAACGCTTTGATTATCGTAACGGTAGCATTGGAAACTTCTTTCTCACTGGTGCCAGGCTGTTCTTCAACTCCCTAGAAGCAGCGATCTTTCTCTTCGCGGCTATAACTGGCATTTCAGAGCCAACCACTGTGATACCCATGATCAGTACTAACCATATGGTTACTATTGCTGCTTTACTAGAGGATGAATCAACCATAGTTGGACAGTGTGAAATCTCACATCCCTCCGTTCAGCAGCGAACGGGTGACGCCTATGTGGCTGAAGCGAACGGCGATCACGTATTAGCAAAAGTCAATTCCAATATAATATTTGATAAGCATGACTGTGGAAAACTACCCGCACGAATCAAGCGAATCTATTATATCAACGAATATGGTCAAGAGATATTCCCCAAAGCGAATCCTAAATGTATCCAACTTTTAAGCCGAAAACACACCCTGCTCTACTCTATTGGCTCACTCTACACTTCGATAATGCCATGTTTAGTGCTTCGTGGGGTTGGGAATGCTATCGCCTATTCAACATCATTACGTAACAAGATATTGATGCTCAATGGGACTGTCGATAGGGAAACCGAAGGATACACCGCAATCGACTTTCTACAAGCAATCGTCGATGGCTTAAACTTCTCCAGACAAGTGGATGCTTCTGCTGCTCATGCGGAGTGTAAGTCACCCTCTGTGCTTGCCGAACAGGCGCTGACCTTTCCGGTGTCTCCTTGTATAGACTCAGAGCCAGCTAGCAAATTCATTACACACCTGATTTATTTGGACAACTCACAGATTCCGGTGGATCCAGAAGCTATCCAGAGATTAGGGATTGCGACAATCAAGGTGTCAGGCTCGCCTGATGCACAGGGGAATCCTACATACGAGCAAGATGAGCTCTGGGAGATCCTAGATGAGTTGGTTCAATAGCCTATTCCTATGCACACAGGCGCCCAAAACACTTGAAGGATAGATGATTTGGCTTTGGTTCAGAAGTAAAATAAACGACCGATTTGTACAAAGATCCTCTCTAATAAGAAGCAGGTCATACTGAGCATCTTACGCGATATTGCGTAATCCTGTGGCGTACTTCATTTTTGACAGCCAACGAAATGGATAGTCCAGTAATTCCACTACAACGACTACCGCCCTCTATGCTTGTATCAGAGACCTTCCCCGACCCAGAACATCCCATAATAATGGGGCTGGAGTTGATGGAGTTCATTTTAAATGAATCCAAACACCGGCATCACCCTGCCGGCTGTCATATTTTAGCGGATCAGAGTAGATGGCAATCGTTGGGAACTACCCATTCATATATAACTGTGATTTATTTGTTTCTGTTGAAGCCAAAACTACCAGGTGTAGTATAAGCTGGGCCACAAAAGGGATATATACATTCTAGGAGCCGTGATGATGCTGCACGTTACCTCTAGTGCTTGGGATTCAGAGCATAGGCCGAGAGCCCAACCACTACGGCGCCGCCAACAATATTGCCTAGCACAACTGGAATCAGGTTCTTCACAATGAAGTCTCCAACTGTGACACTGGCGCCATACATCATTCCGACTGGGATGTAGAACATATTTGCGACGGAGTGCTCAAAACCGCATACTGCAAAAGCAAATACTGGCCACCAAAAGCATATGAATTTTCCAGTTATGTCGCGCGCAGTAAGCCCCAGATACACCCCGAAACAGACGAAGGCATTCGCTGGAATGGCCTTTAAAAAGGCAACACCGAAAGAATATTCCACCTTATGTTCAGCATTACTAATTATCCACGAATGCCAGGGATCCGCCTCAAATTGATGATCCAGGTAGGCAAACAGGTAGGTGGAGATCAGGACGCCAGCAAGGTTGCTGAAGAAAATCAAAAACCAGTTCCATGCTAGGTCGACTAAAGTCGTTTTACGTTGAAGAATCCCTACAAACATGATCATGGCATTTCCGGTGAATAAGTCCCCACCGAAGATGATGATGAACAATAGAGCGCTCGCGAAGCAGCCACTGAAAATTATCTTTTGCACCGAGGGAAATGCTTTGGTAAAGGCAGGATCCAGGCCACCACCAGCAGTATAGGCAAATGTCCCAATTATTGCTACAAAGAAGCCGGCCATAAACCCGTTCATACACTGGCTGTACCAGGTGCGTTCAGCTTTACGGATGGCAATATTCCCTATCTCCTGCTCAACTTCGGACGCGCTATTGTACATGCGGGAAAGTCCTTGAGCGGGTGCTGCAGCGACTACATGATCTTTATCGGAAAACGGAAGCGTCATTATACGAATGTTATGTTTTTAATCAATGGAAACGATGGCCTCCAATATCTTATTTATAGCAGCTAGCATGCATGGTACATTCGTATAGACTATGTATAGAACCATTTAAGCTTCGCCATATTAACAGCTGATCAATGGCATTTCCGATTTTCCGAACAAGCGGTCTAGAGAGGTACACTTTTCTGGTTATGCACGTGGTAACAAATCTAATATCTAGATACATATATGACTAACCATATTCTAACTTCTAGTAATATCATTTAGTTCTGGCCAATGTATATAACTATATGCAAACTATTATTCTTGAGGCAGCATCGCATCATACTTTCGACTTCATGATGGCTGATACTAGCATCTTGCTCCAACCACAATGCGCGCCAGGTTCACGCTTACTGTAATAACTAGGACTTTAAAGGTCTAGGTTGGTGATAAGAATTTATCATATATTTAATTGAATGATGTCTCCAATGTATAATTCACAAGGACGTACAATTATCGACATTAAGGCACATGCACTTGCCCAAGTATGTAAAAAGTGCCAACAGAGGTTAACTAAAAACGATGAGATCACGAGTGGCTTAGATTAAATACTAGTAAAGGATTGTAAAACCATGGTTCTTCCAATTTCATTAAGAACGTGATACTTCTGAGCACGAATGACAAATATAAACCTACAAGATATATCGAGCATTTAGCACAACCTTGGGAAATCGTCTATATTTAAACGCGACTTTTGATAATTTTGCCCAAGCCTTCAATTAAGTTGAAATCGGCCCTAAGGTTTATTCGGCTGAGTTTGGGATTTCCGGCTAAAACTTCCAAGTTCCCACCTTAGCCGAAGAGCCTTCTGCAATATCTCCCGAAAATCGAAAATCGAAAGTATGGCCACCTCACGGAAAAATGGTATCGCAGATGACGATTGGCAGAATCGATCCAATGATAATTCTTAGCCAAGGTCTAAACATTCAAGGTAGACCAATGAACAGCCAATCTCGTGTTGCCACCAAAAGTAAACAAACGCTTGGTCTAAATATTACCGGTATAAAAGCGGATGGGGGAGTAGATGACTGGCAATTTTTCGACGTTGTTCTCCATAACACGAACGGCTTCGGATCCCACAATCTCTCTTAAATTGTAAACATGCGCGAAGTTATCTCCGTCCACGTCGGTCAAGCCGGTATTCAGATTGGTAATGCTTGCTGGGAACTTTATTGCCTTGAACACGGCATCCAGCCTGATGGTCAAATGACTGTCCCCAAGACTGATGACTCATTCTCTACCTTCTTCTCCGAAACTGGCTCTGGTAAGCATGTCCCCCGAACTGTGTTCGTAGATTTGGAGCCTACCGTAGTTGACGAAGTCCGTACTGGCACCTATCGTCAACTTTTCCACCCTGAGCAATTGATCAGTGGAAAGGAAGATGCTGCCAACAATTATGCCCGTGGTCATTATACTATTGGTAAAGAATTGGTTGATCCAGTTCTCGAGAGAATCCGCAAACTTGCCGACAACTGCAGTGGACTTCAAGGTTTCTTGGTCTTCCATTCCTTTGGTGGTGGAACCGGTTCCGGCTTTGGTGCCCTACTTTTGGAGCGTCTTTCCGCTGATTACGGTAAAAAATCCAAGTTGGAGTTCTCTGTATACCCCGCACCTCAGGTGTCAACCGCTGTTGTGGAGCCATACAACTCCATCTTGACCACCCACACCACCCTTGAACATACCGACTGTTCGTTCATGGTTGACAATGAGGCTATTTACGATATTTGTAAACGTAACCTCGATATCGAGCGTCCATCATACGCCAATCTCAACAGACTCATTGCTCAGGTGGTTTCTTCCATCACTGCCTCCCTTCGTTTCCAAGGGTCCCTAAATGTTGATTTGAATGAGTTCCAAACTAACTTGGTCCCATACCCAAGAATCCATTTCCCATTGGTGACCTACGCACCAATCATCTCTGCTGCTAAAGCTTATCACGAGCAGCTCTCTGTAAATGAAATCACTACCGCTTGTTTCGAGCCGAACAACCAAATGGTGAAGTGTGACCCTCGTCATGGAAAATACATGGCTTGCTGCATGTTGTATAGAGGTGATGTGGTGCCCAAGGATGTTAACACCGCCATTTCCAACATCAAGACCAAGCGCACCATTCAGTTTGTCGATTGGTGTCCTACCGGCTTCAAGGTTGGCATTAACAACCAAAAGCCTGCTGTTGTTCCTGGAGGGGACCTGGCTGATGTCCAACGCGCAGTCTGTATGCTCAGCAATACTACCGCCATCTCTGAAGCCTGGGCCCGTCTCGATCACAAATTCGACCTCATGTATGCTAAACGTGCATTCGTTCACTGGTATGTGGGTGAAGGTATGGAGGAAGGCGAGTTCTCCGAGGCTCGTGAAGACCTGGCTGCCCTGGAAAAGGATTATGAAGAAGTTGGCATGGACTCCCTTGAGGGTGATGAGGAAGAATACGAGGAGTATTAACTTCGGATGTACAGTGCTATTGAACATATTTTGACGAAATAAAATGCGTGTACAAAGCGGAAATGCCGCAATAATAGATGGATCAATGGACATGCCTGCAGGTCACGGGTAAAACATCAATCTTTCTACCGCAAGTGACTTCGTGCTGTTTCATACCGTGAAATCGATCATCGAATAAAACGCCACCACTCCCATCTTGCCTGCATCGATCAAAACGGGACATGATACGTTCCCATTTTTGTTGAAAATGGCTGAGAGTAGCATTAGATTCATCAGTCCAGAACGGGAAGCAATCTGACCACCAATGCCATCCTAGAAAGCCCTGTTTGAAATAATCAAGGTTTATTTGAAAACCACCTGACTGCACCAGTGGCATAAAGCTAGCAGATTAGCCCTCTGGGAAGTGGGCCTAACCGATATTAGATGAGATGGAGTTGCTGAAGAGCAGTCGCCAGATCTGGATTATTTTCTTACTAATCGGGGCCGCCGTTCCCGCAATTTTGAGAAGCAGACTGCTTTTTGACGATTTAAATGAGACGCCTTTGGAGCCTCTCAAGCCATGGATCCTGCCATCGAGTCACGCCACCCAAGCTGTGGGGATGGGGCTACTCCCACGACCAATCAGGCATTTCTATGACTTGCACATTCAAAGTTCTACTTGTAACCCATTCGTCTAGCACTTCATACGCATGTATCCAGAGGTATCTGAAGTTTATGGACGGGCTTCTACATCATGAAAAGGCCGTCATCAAGAGGAAATGGGCAGTATGAATGCTGGTCTAAGCGACTCGCCCCGCTATCGCTTGGCTTTTTGACAGCATCTGGGATGGGATTTGTGCGGCCTTGCAGCCCTGGGCATTCGGGGTTTTGCCAGGGTTACAGTCGAGTGATGGTAACGAGGCATTATGTATGTCATCTCAGGGACGCTAGGTTTTGATTTCTCTCCATCTCCAGACCCTGATGAGGTAAACAGCATCCAACTGCATTTGAACAACCCAATGGTGTCAAGAGGAGATTTAGTCCGTATTGGCCAGAATACAATCATGAAGTGTTGGAGCAATTGAGTGGCATTAAGACTGTGTTCTTGATTCTTGGAAAAAAAGGAAGTCCGTGTCTAGGAGTGGAAACTAATAAAGGCAATATCGGGTACAAAATGAGTTTTTTTCCTAATGAAATGGATTTGTAAAGGTCACAGAAGACTTTGATCGCCCATTTATTGGTCGACAAATATAAGTGAGGGGCCCGGAGTAGAAAAGAAATCCTTGTCACGGTGAATATGCATGCTCGCATGGGAAGGCACCTGCGTGGACGTTAACTCCATCATTACACAAACTCTAATGAGGTTTCAATATATTTGCCGCTTAGGCCCTCTTATTGGCCTGCGTTCGCATCCATTGTAATGGTTGAAAAAAACCCACCCGCATTTGGAAATTTGAGTCGTTTGGATGCGGCCCTATAGTATTACTTCTGTTGCTTCTGTGAAGACGTTTTGAATAGATTCATTGTATCTGATTGGAAATGGAAATGGCCTTCCATGTTAATACCGATTGGATCTAATCAATTGGTGGAGAATATTCACATCAGTATCTCGATCGCAATATAAAGCGTGACTTGCTCTTACAATCTTTATCCTCTGTATTTTTGCTCATATGAGCCTTTAGATTGATAACTAGAAACATCTCCACCCCGTCTACTTGACTATCGACCCCCCCCCCCCACGAACTTCACTATAACAATCTCAGTATTATGCCTACTTTCTCGAAAACTGCCTCGCTCTCTTCGGAGATGCCTCGTCAAGTCTCCCCGGATTACCTGGGGATTCGAAGAGTTGCCTCTAGAAAACGAAAGACCATGAATAGCAGCGTTAATGGCTCTTCGTACGATCAAGAATTGTCACCATTGTCATCCTTCTCTTCTGAAGCCGAGTCTGACCGTTTACACTTTGCCCATGCTGCCGAACAGCTTGTTGCTGCTGCCTCGCTAGTTGCGTCTCTATCGTTTAGTACCAGCACTTCCGCCAGTAGTAACAGTAGTAATGAGGTGTCCAACATGAACGATGCCAGTGTCTCCCCCTCTACTAGTGCGCCTTCTTCACCAACTGAAAGTAGCCTCGGTCGCTGCACTCCTGGCTCGTTGAAAAGCCTCACAATTGAAGAAAGAAGACAGCGTAGACTGATTCGCAACAGAGAGGCTGCAAAGGAGTGCCGCAAAAAGAAGAAGCTGTACGTCTCGGAGTTAGAAGAGAAGGTACAAAGGCTTGATGAGGAAAATTGTCAGCTTCGGCAGGAAATCCAAGAACTTCAAGCGAAAATTACTCTTAGTATCTTGCACAAAGAGAAAGGGAGCACTCATCAAGCCTAGAGCCTTGATATTCCGCATTGCTGTGGCAGATACATTCTTTTTGAAAACTGGATTTTCATTAGCACATTCTGGGTAGATTGGGAGTGACCTAGAGTATCACTGTACATTTTCATCTTGTTCCGAGCAAATATTATTTCCACCTCATTTCCCACTTCCCCACAAATCTTCCAATATGTCTATTATTGTTCTGAATCATTTTGCTACTCGACTTCTCCGATATTTAATTATTCTTGTTTGCTAGAGCAAGCCACAATTTTATACTAGAATGTACAACATATCGTAGTTGATTATTTAAGCTGATATTAAACTAACATCCAATCGATCAACCTTTGATACTTGGTTGCAGGATAAATCCTTGTTTTATGACACATTTGTTTCTGCACAATGACAGTACTACATAGGGCAGGTGGGGTGTAATAGTGGTGCTATAGCCCAAGAACTCCGAACACATGACGGATGTAGCATTATTGTGGTAATACGATGTTACTAACTAAATATCCGAACGAACCAATATACCCGTTTTTAAGGTTACTTTGGTTAAAATCTCCGCGAACCACTTCCATTTCAATGAGAACCGACGTAAATCCTCTCACTTGAGGGAACATCGGGAATCCCATCAAGCTACCCATCCTCATAACCATAAAGATCAAAATTTTCCGGCCTTCACATACGCAAAATTCAGCTACCTCGGACTTGCGGATTGAAAATCCAGATTCGTTCGCCGCACAACGAGGTACCTGTTGACCCCATCGCTAGATCTTTCGGCACAACGAGGGCATCCATGGGAAAGCTTGTCCTGTATCTCTTCCATCCTTCACCAATTAAGTCGCCTACCGAGGGTGGACGATATTGTTGAATGCCATTCGACCTCATTAGTGTCGATATTTCAGTGGAGAAAACATTGCCAATCGATTGAAACAGCATGTAGCCTATCTCAAATACGGCTGTTATGCTGTGGTGTCGATTTGCAGCATTCCTGATAGCTGGGATAATACGGCTCCAATAAGATCTGTAGGGGATGGAAATCGAAGCTTGGGGTGCTCCTGTAAAAGTACGCAAAACGTTGTCAGAATGCAACCAACTGCCTCCAATGATGCAATCCCCTCGTGTCCATAAAAGTCCCACGTATCACATTTGCCTTACCATCTCTGACCACCTGCGTGTTGAGTAGGTTTCAGTAACTAGAACCACTGATCCTTGTCTACATCCAGGTTGATAAGGGATGGCCAGACCGAAACTGGGGCGAGCTTGACTTCCCTGGTGGCACTAAAGCGTAGTCATGAAAGTACTCGGTAGACACAAAATAATGAGTGGCACTATCTTGAGAATATGAGCGAGGTGACTGAATGGTGGAGCGGACTGTTGGCGCAGGGGCGGACTATCTGGATAAACATTGGAAACAATTTTCACCATCCAACCCTGTATACAACAACTCTTCGTGCAACCACTGGTGTTTGTGCATTTAACCTACTTAGAAATGGGGATCCTTACAGCTATCCCGAGATACATGTATATGTATCCCAAAAATAGCAAGGCGATAAAGACTTCGCTATCCCTACTGATTCGGTACCTATTTTTACTGCTTGCTTTCAATGTCCCAACCTGTTTCCAAGTTCATTACATTTCATGACTGATCTTTTAACATGCATGCAAGGCAAAATGGCAATGTTACACATGACGAGACTCGATCATATAAAGAATGTGCGCCTCGATTAGGCTAGAGACAGCAGAGAGCCTAGAAAATCAGAGACCATGAAAGGTCAGGTTTCACGGCCATTAGTCGCACGAGTGTGCTATATCTAATAGCATTGAAACTTTTCATGCCATCGAGCGCCGTGGCTATAAGAACGTTTCTGAAGAGGATTCCGCCACCGATGTTGTCTGTCTACAATGCCCCTGGTCAAAGAGAACCAATGATTAGGGCCCTCGCTAAATGAGTCCTGGAAAAATTTCCTCAGATCACAGCCTAGTGCAACAAACATTGTTCACACCTATGATCCCTGTGTGGACCGAATGTTACTCAAATCATCAGTTGTCGAATAAAAGATTCGTAGATGACTAGACACTCATACACACTCCCTAGTTACACTGAGAAAAGTTCGTTGTAAACCTTATAGCTTCATATCACTACCATCATTCTCGTTTCACACCGTTACGCTATACCTTATCTCGGAGACTTTACGGGCGGGTGTAGGAGCAGATCCTGGTTTTGTATATAATCACTGACTCTGCGCTGAATCCTGACCATTTCTCAGAACCTAATGTCGTCCTACGGTTGGGGAACCGGCCCTACTGGAACTGATGTGCCCAATCTAAGTATTTCCGACCCGACCTTTACTCAAGTCAATGTTATAGTTAATAGTGAGTGCCAAGCGAGATTCATGAGCATATTCGACACCTTGTATTTATTTCTAAAAACTCTTTCGTCTAGCAACCTTAAACATACTTTCAATTGTTGGAGGTCTGCTCGTTGTTTTCATCACAGCTGGGCTATGGCTCTACGACCGTCGTTTGATGGATAGAGTCAGTCTGCGGCTGAATGCCTTTATTTCACTGGTGGACGTGATAAGGTCGGCTATAGTGCTAGCGTACACATTCATGTCGAGCGACAGTAAGTTCCGAGTTGATGCACATACACTCTATCCCACAGATTACTAACCGCTCCGACGAGCAGCGCCAGCACCCGTTTGCACCGCCAGTGCGTGGCTCATCATCTTCACGGCTGACCTATATCTATTCTTGTCAGCCGCTGTTGCATTCAATCTTCAGTGGGTCGTGCTGCAAGAAAGAGTGTTTTTACCCTGGATGGAGCACTACTTGTACTATGGCGGATCGTTTTTGCTCGCCCTCATATTTACGTGTGTCCCTTTGATCGCTGGGAAATTCGGATGGGACCACGCGCAGTCGATGTGCTGGTATCGTGACAGCTGGACAACATCCTCGATAATCTGGGAATGGGTAAGTCTCCACGGCACCTGCCAATGATTGCTCAGCTCCATAACTCTCTTTTTCAGACCACCTATCTGGGCCCTGCGGTTATAGTCATCGTGTACTGTAATGTTGTCGTTGGATTGGTGATCAGGAAAATTGTGACCACCAACCGAGCTCTCCGCAAACATATTGGTTCGAATCAATCCGGAAAAATTACCTCCATTCAGCGGAGCACCCAACGAGCCATCAATCGGGTGCTAGCACGGATTGTGCTGTACCCGTTTATTCCGTTCATCACCCAAACCCCATTCATCGCAAGTAAGTCTTGACTCCCGCACTTTACCACACTTGGATCCAACCATCGTGGCTATGACTAATTGGTTAAATCGTTAGGTGAGGCGTACATGCATACTTGGGGTCAGATCAATCTGTGGTTATCTCTGTTAGGAAACATCGGTAAGTCTGCGTAACAGGGTTTGGTCCATTCAGTCGCTTACAGTATCCTCCCCACTAGCTACCGACAGCCCTGGAATACTGAACTTCATTGCTTTTGCTGTTGACCCTTCATTCAGCAGTGCATTGTCTCGAGTCCGTCGGGAGCTGATTGACAAGTACGCACAACCTGCCAGCTACCAGATGACGAGCTTGCCTTTAGGTACCTCTGGGCAGCCATTGGAATCCGCAACATCCCAGTCGGGATTCATGTATTGGTTTGTGAACAAGATTCTGTACCGACCACGCAAGCCAGCCTCCTCGCAAACCATCTCCCACACAGCCCCCTCGTCCCTTTCTCGCCAGAGCTGGCATGTTCTTGTCGATAAGGACGACCATTCCCCAAATTCACGAGAGTCGGTTGCCCCAACAGGCAAAAAAGCCCCGCACTCGCCATTTATCTCCGGCAGTCAATCTCTCTCTGAGGACGAGCATCTGGGCCCCTCAGCAGCTAGACGATACATTCAAAATTTGTAACCATCCCAATATATCCGATCTAATGCAGTTGAACACCATTAATGTTCATCATTATAGAAATCAATCGTAATCATTAAACACTCCCTCCCATCCAACCGAATTGGCTGTGTGATTTGTTCCCACTATGAAGTGGCGTATAATTGACACTTCCCCGAACTCTGCATAAATGATGAACATACCCTTACTCTTGGCCAACCTGCTGGAACTTGGTCTTGTATGGTATGGTCTTATGGATGCTGAAAGAATATCAAAGACCCGACACATTCCTGTCATCGATTTTACGAGGTTCTTCCAAGGTATAGACACCATACTCACTGAACCTGCTCGAGAAATGCCTCAAGTCGCTTCCACACCCTTCCTCTACTAGCAGCAGAATGCGCTTATTTAGATCGCTATGGTGCTTAAGGCTCTGGATGATTACGTGCCTGCAGTGAACTGCTTTATTAATTGTCCTGTGGATGCGAGTTGGTGTGATAAACGTAAATAACTCTAGGAATTAATGATGCTATGACAAAATGGTCGATCCGGAAGATAGGATGGCCGGTAATATGGCTTTACAAAAGTTGGGGAGGTCTACGGGCCTTGGTGGCCTGTTCGAAAGCATAAGCATACTTGATCAGTTTGGGCTCATCGTACGCGCGAGCATAGAAGCTCATGCCAAATGGAACTCCGTCCTGGTCAATACCAACGGGGATACTGATTTGTGGGTAACCGGCCATGGCAAGTGGCTGAGGTGGGAAGAAGCCCCAGTCAACGGGAACGAACATGGCATCCAAGTTGTACTGTTTGAAAACAGTATCGATTCCCTTGGGACCAGACAATTCGCGGTTGAGTCTCAAGGTTTCCTTGTAGAAAGGATCATTGAGGTCGGTGGTGTTCTGCGCAATTTCAAATACCTCTTGCTTAAAGTAGGGCATCTCCTCAGCAGCATGGTCCTTGTTGAATTGAATTAAATCGGCTAGATCCTTCATGGGGCATTGCTCTTTTAGGTTAGAGAGATACGCCTTGACATCCTGCTTGAATTCGTAGTTCAGCAGGGTAAACTCCAGTCCACCTAGTCCGTAGGAGGGATCATTGATTTGGTCGGCGGTAGGAATGTCAGCAGGGTCAACGATCGTTGCCCCTAGAGACCTCAACTTCTCTATGGCTTGCTCAGCAACGGCCTTCTCTTCGGGGTGGGTGAATTTCTCCCAATACAAGTGACGTGGGATGCCAATGCGAGCGCCGCGTAGGCCATCCTTTTTCAGGTATCTCGTGTATTTAATGGATTTGTTGGGATTGGGGGGCATGTTGGTCAAGGGGTCACGTGGGTCCTTTCCAGCCAAGGCCTCAAGCATGATGGCAGCGTCGGTAACCGACTTCGCCATTGGCCCGGGAGTATCCTGGGAATGAGAAATGGGGATGACCAAATCGCGAGAAATCAAGCCAACAGTGGGGCGAATGCCAACCAGTCCATGAATAGCAGCGGGGGCAATGATTGAGCAGTCGGTATCAGTACCGATCGAGGCAGTGACAAAGTTCAGCGCGACAGCGACAGCAGGTCCACCACTGGATCCTGAGGGTGAGCGGGTGATGTTGTAAGCGTTGTGGGTTTGTCCACAGCGACCACTCCAACCATCGGGATCCTTGTATTCTGCGCCTGAGCCATCGGTAGTGCGCAAGTTGGCCCATTCTGACATGCAGGCTTTACCAAAAATCAATGCTCCAGCCTTACGGAGTTTGGAAGCAATAGTGGAGTCTCTGGTAGGCTTGCACTCTTCACTGTACAGTGCCAAAGAGCCAGCGGTGTTGTGCATCTGGTCACCAGTGGCGATGTTATCTTTCAGCAGAATGGGGATGCCGTGAAGAAGCCCGTGTTCTCTACCAGCTTTACGTTCAGCATCGGCCTTATCGGCGAGTTTGAAGATATCAGGATTCATCTCTGAAATGGAGTTGTAGTTGTGGTCATGCTCGTGGATACGATCAACATACCACTGAACTAACTGACGAGAGGTGAGGGTCCCACGGCTGAAAGCGGTTTGAATGTCAAGAATAGATGCTTCCTCAAATTGGAACGTATCGTTTTGACCGGCAGCTAGTACCGACAAACACAATGTGCTAACCAACGTGAGTGCTTTGAAAGTGCGCATTAAACTTCAAGGGCGGATGGAGAGTTGGAGAAACTGATGCTTTCTCTCACGAGGCAGATATCTGCTCCTTTTAAGGGCCTTAACATGGTACTGTGAAGTAGTCATGGATGCGGATAATCCAGTTTTGGGATATGTGGTGTTTAGCCAATCACCATCCACCAGTCTCGACAACGCAATTTTGCTTTCCTAATATAATTTTGGGGTGCAAAGCCTACGAGAGTTACACGACGATAAACAATTATAAAAATCTTTTATTGGAGCCAAGTTCCAATGATCAAATGCTGCCATAGACTTGTTACTGTTGATTTGGAAACCTGATCCTGCGTTAGCCAGTCGCGACAGAGGCTGCTAATAATGTACGCTTAATATGTATATATACACTGTTCATGATGCGTGAGAAAATATCTGCCAGTTCATTGCGATCGTCTATTGACGAGGGTCATAGGAAGTGATTGGCTTGTGCTATAGATCTATGAAAAATACTTGCTGAAGCTAAAATCCAATAGAGGGAAGATCACATTACTGGTACGTCAGAGCAAGGATTTCCTACTCAAGATTCGAACCCCTCTTTCGATGGATGATCTACAATGACTATTCGTGGGTGATTTTTCTGCGCACCAGTGACAACGATGCCATGGATCAATGGCTGTTCACTAGGACCACAGGAGTCGCAAAGCTTTTTTTAGTGCAACGAGTACACTGAAAATGGATATCGGTATACCACGAAGGCCACCCCCATGCCTTGTCAGGAGGGTCTGCGATACATAGCAATTTTAGGCCACGCTCAAATACGCTGTATACGAGCATGTGGAGCGGGATTAAATGCGGAATTGTTGCATCATTTTGTGGAATATCGGCGGCTATATTTAAAGTCACATGTACTATTTTTACGTGTGGTGGTCGTGCTGGCCGGCCAAATTCAATGCAGTGGTGCATGTGTATAAATCGATAGTAAACATTTTCTCTGTTTATTTGTTTGCTACCAGGTTGCTAGTAAGGTGTAGCCAGATCGTGATTAGTGGCTCACTTTGATATTGATTCAAACTTATCGAGTAAGTCTACTTCTCCAAACCATGCTGATGCAGAGATTGAGATATGAGACGCATAAGAAAGCTGCCCATATTTCCAAATTCTTACACAAGTAGATAGTGTGCAGTTGCGTCTATACTAGGCCACTGATAGCTTAATTCTTATATTGGGAACACCAGCGAAAAGCTAGTCTGGTTCATCTCAGCGTGAGACATGTTCCATTGTTGGAATCTGTCCTCCGATGGTGGTGACAAAAGACTCCCAATGAGAAGTCAGTTCTTTGACATTGCCGCATATAGGGCTATTTCCAATCTTTCTAGCCCGCTGCGCAACGGTAAGCAACGCTTCAAGGTACTTCCAGAAGCGGCTTCCGAGCTTCGACGTATCGTCGACACTAGGCTCTTTGGATGCCACAGAGTAATACTGGGATTCCACCATCATCATGATGGTACAGAGCAGCCGATCGTTGATTGAAAAAATATCCTTAACAACCTTTATGAACTGGGTGTGATGGCGTGAAGATAATTGTCGCGTAACAAACGATGCATGACTTCTTTCCAAATAGAGCTGAAGTTGATGGTAATTGGCCAAGATGGTGTCGGCTGCTCTCTTCAAAGCATTTACAATTCGATATGTAGTTGCATTTCTATATAACACTACTATCTCAGAGGAGTTAAGGTGATTTGTTGCTCGAGCTGCCGGATATACTTCTGCCGCTGGGTTGAAAATACATGGACGACAATGGCGGCTGGGAAGCTTTAGCAAGCAATTGGTGAGCTTAGCGAAAGACGTAAGTAGCACTTCGCTATTTATGGTCTCGTTGTCATTTGAGTGTGAGCTCTCCTTGTTTTCTAATTGGTCAAGAATCCGTTTTCGTGTTTCGACTGTTACTGCTCTTTGAGTGGCAACATTGATAAGGGCTCTCCTGAGCTTGATCAACGGATGATACTGTGATCGGTAGCTGCAGACAAATGCATTAGCATTATCGGTAAAACCAGAATCCAGACAGATTGCACTATTTTCAGCAAAGGTTCGGCACAAAAGCATTAGTGCGGCAAGTACTACCGAGCATAGTCGCATGGATACAGTTCCCAAGTCTATCTCGGCGTGTGAGATTTTATCACGAAGGCGGATGGAGCAGTTGTAGTCGAACAGATCCATTAACAGCTCCTGTAACCCAAAATACGTCAGACAATGTGGGGTGAAATGGCTAAGCGACCCACTCCACCTTTAAATTTACTCTCAGCTCAGAGGATAATGCATTTTCCTTCCCATTGACTGTGCCTCCAAGGATATCATCCAGGACAACGTAGTACGCTTCCGAATCTGCGGTAAGCACGGTGTTGTTAGGAAGTTTGTTATGAAAAACGTATTTCACTCTCAATGCATGCTCCAGTAACACGATACTATTGACTATAAACGCAGCCGCTTCTTGTGAGGAGTAATACCTCGCCATAGTATCCCATTGGGGTTTCTGCTCGAGCGGGATGAATTTGGAATTCTCAAACACCTGCCTAATGTACGCAACATCGACTGTAGGGTGTGATGAGAGAGACGCTGCCTTATAGCTGATAGCCATAATTCATACCTAGTTCCTTCATGATATCTATGTGATCCTCCGTATACCAGCTATCGGCTTTTAGTAAAGCACGGTGTTTGAGAGGAAGTTGGACATTTTGCAGTAATACATGTCCTATTGTTCTAACAAGATAATATAAAATAGAACAGTAACCGGGATGAACCTCTCCAGGAGCCACAAAACCATGCCAAACAAGATTCCGGATATTGATGGCTTTCGGAGTCCCCATAAGAATACGCAAGATGAATACCTAGCTCAAATGGTTAGGCGAGATTGCTTAGCCACGAGGCTGAGAACCAATACTTGTACCAGGTCTTCCCCTAATAGGGAGTGCAAAACATCGTTTTGTAAGAGGTCTTTCATTAATAGTGGGATGCGATTTGTAGTATTTGTTACAGTGTAGAGTAGATCTCCCAGAGCTCTATCCAGAGCAGCCGTAGCTAACAAAAGGCATGTAATGTTGTCACCTTTCGTAAGCAGAGTATATGCTTGAATAAGATCCTGGTTTTACTTCAATGTTAGAATAAGGCATAAAAGAATACTCCTACTCATACCCGTTGCAATTCGAAGCCCAGCCACGTAGTATACTCGTCCTGCAAGCGAAATCCCGTGGTACTTGTAGAATGTTGCATTTCAACACGTCTTATAACCACAGATAATCTAGTCGTAGCCTCTTCCCAATACTCATCGACGATATCAGAGTCTAGTGAATCATTATGAATTCATGTACGAATCGAATATTTGGAATGTGGAATTATACCGTTAGTGTTGCTAATTACGAGAGGACGCAGTACTTTCGTTATCTTAGATATATCTAAAATGGACAAGGAGTCTACAAGAAATGACTCCGTAAGATGCTCTAATAGCAGGGCCTCAACATTCTCCGAGTTCAGGAAAAACAAGCGCTGAACGCGAGCAGATAAGTAGCTCTGTTGAGCCATTTGTAATGAAACACACAATCTATCAGCAATAAAGCCTAAATCGTCAAGTAGCTCAATTTTAAGCATTAATATGCATGGTTGGCTAGGCAAGTCCGCTTGTAAGTAATATTGGGATTTCATCAATATCTTGGAAATATTTTCGATCACTTCTGAAGTCCAAATCTATTTCCAAGTCGTACAATAGCCCTCATACTTTATACATATCTTTCCATTCCCTCCATAACATACTCTGGCCGTTGTTCTTACAAAGTTTCACAATATGTACAAGTATTCTACCTAATAAACCAACGAGTATGTATTTTTTTCTATCTTCCTAGTTCGAATTCAACTTGCGGAAGTTTATGAGCTCCAAGCCAACAGCCCCAGAAAAATCTCAGGCATCTACCTCCGGCCTATTATCTGTTTGAAAAATTTAATGGTAAAGGTTTTCAAAGTTGGAAAACATAGATCATAATTCTACCGAATGAAAGAGGTATTTCAGTTGACCTTACGAAGTTCAGCTTTGCTAGGGGTGCTAGGAATAACTCTGACTCTACAACTCCATGGCATAATACTCGAAAAAATAATGAAGCCTGGATTTAGATGTGGCTTGATTCAAACATCGTGCCAAACACCTGATCATGGTATATGAAATGCCAAGTTTAGAACTGAGTTAGTAGCGGTATTGCGTAAACGAAGTTTTACTACCGCTTTTCAGGTTGTCGCTCAGCATAATTCAGAGGAATGTTGTCACCTCAAGCTTCGAGGTAATGACTGCCTTGATCAAGTAGTGCTGTTTGATACATTTATAAATATAGCTAATCGAACCCTGAGGATCAAGTGCCCACAACCTAACTTGGCTAAAATCAGTTGGTAAACACTGTAAACACTCTATCCCTGATATCCTTCCATGGTTCGAAGGTAGAGATTGACACTGGTGATTTTGTACTTGACTGGATCTATTGCTTGTATTTAATACATAGCTTGAGCTCATCATCTTAGGCCAGTCAATTAGGTAGGAAACCAAACAAAATCTAGTAGATTCTGCCGCTTCCATAGAGGCCTCAGTCAACGCTGGAATGTGCTTTATTATTATGCCAGGTAATGAAAGTCAAGGTGCTCGTGAGACTCTCACAGCCAATGTTCCATCTGCTTTGAGGGTTGGTTCCATTACACAATCAATTCTCGGCAGACTAGTATTTGGAGAGCATACGCCAAACTGTCCGACCCAGGAGCTGAGATCAATTCTGCATTGATTGCTGCACTATCACTAGACGTGGGTACCGCCTCAATTCCCCAGCATGTCTGATTATCTAACTCATGATTTCATTCAGCTAATATTAGCAAGTCAAGATCACCCCATGCATTTAAATGATCTTTACCTCGTAGAAAGGATATATGAGGTTCAAACGAAGTGAACGAAATCTCTCAAGTATTCTCTTCATGATAGCATTTTGTTTTTTTCCACAGCAGTTGCAAAAACCTTATTCTATTATTGATTTCACTGTGGCAATTTTTGTTTAATTTTAATTGGACTAAATGGTCTGACACTTCATTAATGACCAATGTGTACGGCTTTCGCTAATTTTATTTGAAATATATATAAGCCAACCCTGCTAACTCTGAGGTACTATTGAGTATTGTTTGTTTTTTTGTAAACTATATGCAGGTGCTTAGCATAGCAGTCTTTACACATTGGGTTGTTAGGGTTGCAACTGCATGAAAACTCCACCTTAGTACCTCCGACATGAGTGGCAGAACAGGTTTTGCAAGCTAACCTGAGGCGCTTTGTGCCACGACCTTCACTCATAGACAAATAAGTATGATTTTCTGCACTTATGAGCCGCCTCTGACTGCCAGGTGGTGCCTTGATAGCTGTTCCAGCCAAGCTCTTACAATGTTGCAAGAGCTTATATGCTAAGACATCCTTGAAAGAGGAGTAGGATAAGCCACCTTTTTCATAGGCAAACGTACAATAAGCGCTATAGGCGTTGGCTTCACAGATGCTCAAGATAAAACCGTAGAAACGTATTTCCCATCTTTCTGTAGATACAGCATCATGGTAAGATGTCAAATTATCTCGAGGATTGTTAGCAGCATCAGATGAACCTAAAAATACAATAAATGGAACACATCTTGCTTCTTCAAGAGAGCATTCTACTTACCTTTGTGGGTCTCGTATTCCTCAGCCACTTCAGGTCGCTGGATAGTTATCATTTTACCGGCATCCCCTACAAAAGTTCTCCATCCGGTAAGCCTTGTAGTGCTGCATGAGGATATGAATGCCTTGACCCTGTGATCACGGTAGGCACAGACAAAGATTCTACCACTCCTTGTTGTCTTTTTCATGGTGAAGCAAGCACCATACGAATTTCCAACTCTAGCAACGATATCAGCGGTGGGCATACCACGTGGCCAGTCACAGCGCTTGGTCACTTGCATGATTGAATACAGGCCATGTTCAGTCAACATCATTGTCATATTTGGGGATCCAAACCTAGAGTCTGCAATAATGGTACGGCCAGTACCAAACCAAGGTTTTACCAATCGTTTTACAGAGGAAGTCAACCTGGATATACCAGGATCACTGTGATATTCCTCCAGTAACTGGGCACTGACAATGTCTATTCTCAGGATACAAGTAGTATGATAGTCTGTTAAAGTCCGGAGTTCCTGACTGAGGGAGTGCGACTTTCTTGGGACTTTCTTAACATTGGGCGGGGCAGTGCCTAACCATTGATTCACTGATTCATCAATGACCAAGTACTTACAGGGTTCTAAACAAGTTTTCATGTGCTCGTTAAAAGCATCAATAGTTGCTCTAGTCTGATAGAGAGCATCGATTGCTTGATGTTCTTGGGAAGGGATTGCAAGAGTATGCATTCTTAGAATATCTTTGAATCTTCTGTGTGACATATATTCCGTAAAGTCAAGGTTCATCAAGAAATGAGACGAGCCTTGTTTCCAATAAGCGTTTTTGTCTGAATGATTAATAACTGTCATCACAGTTATCAATGCAATCCACATCATGTACTCAGCAAATGTAATGTCAGTCCAGGGGCCAATACTGCTTGCATATGCATTGGTTCTCTGAATGATAATTCGGAAGTGATCCAAAGGAAGGAAGAACAAGAAATAATCTAGTGGGGAGGCATTCCTGGCATTTTTCATATTTAAACGAGCTTTCAAGGAGGTAAAGCCATCGGCAGATCCGCTTGTGCGGGAGTCAGTGTATACTTGCCCAGTAGTCCAGGCGTCTGCAGCAGTGTGGCCAATTCCATTTTCTTCATCCACTTCTTGGATGGCATCCTCCAATAGGTCTTCAGTAACAATACTCTTGGAAGTATTAGCAGCTACAGGCGCAACGTTTCCCAAGGTATCATTATTGCTGGCCTCAATATACTTTAAACAGTTTTGTGAAAGAGTTAATGTAATCCACGGCACCAGATCCAAAACGACATCATAATTCACATTGCCATTGACTGTTGAGCGTGCAATGGTAACTCCCTTGAAGCTCAAACTGGGTGTATTCCAGTCAAAATGCAGCGATAATAGACGTTTGACTTCCATATGTTTAATAGAACGCTTGGATACTGATACACGTACGTTAACATCAAGATGTTTACTGGCAGCAGGCATGACTTAAGATTGATGGCATAGGATAAATTTGAAAAGCTTGGAGTTAACAATTTTTTGTTCATTTCTGTTTCTTATAGATCATCTGAATCAAAGGTTTATCCATGAACAATTCGAATTACTCATCATCTTCCTTTTTGGTTAGTATTGTTCTACTATTGCTGGTCACTGATAATTTGTAGATGTTTCCTCGTGTTTATTACCACTGAGATATCTAACTTGAAGTGACAATGCAGCTCTCTGGTGCTTGTATTGTCTTGTACTAGAATGCGGTACTAACAGACTGATAATAACTTGAGAATATTGTTGCGGATGGTGACTGGCCCTTGGTCAAGCTGGTTTAAGTTGAATATCTTATCAGCCTTGTTAGAGGAGTACCTTTTGACATTATCTAGTAAAGCCTGGGTTGACTGAAACCAGCACATGTCTACACCAGCACCCTCATACAGTACAGAAACTCAAGAAGTCTCTGAGTCATGAGCATTATTCTCTTCACCTACTTCAAATGGGACTACCTTATGATAGCAAGCTTCCATTTGTCTGGAATACAGCTTAGTGCTGTATTTCACTTGTAATGCATAAAGAGAAGTAGTAATTGTTGTAAATCTTGTAATTACACCCCTATGAAAAATATTAAAGTTGGAATTCTTTGAATTTTCAGCTGATATTTGAATGGTATTTTGCTGATGTTACTTCAAATTTTCAATTGCAATTTCTGGTGGAAGTAATGAGTAGCCACTAGCCAGATTCAATATGAATACTACTTGGCCTAATCTCCCACTGGAAAGTTTGTCTGCTTGTCTGCCCTACAGTTGGCATCTGAGATATTGAGTGTTGTCATTTCTACAAAGTTGAAACTCAACTGATATATAGATTCTATTCTGCTGGCCATTTCTTGATTTTTCTCTTAGGGCACCTAGATACTGTTGTAAGAGACTTGGAGATATTGGAAGTGATTGGGAGGACAAGTAGATTATGTGGTTTTCACTTAGTGATATATTGAATGTAAAAGTAGTATTTATATTTTTACCTGGTCTTGGCATTACAAACACGTAGAATAGGTTAAGGAAGGTCCCAAGAACATGTGTGCACAGTTTAGGGCTGTTTGGACAACTTTGAAAATTTTCAAGTTCTGGGTACCTGGTATTTTGGTGAAAATATTCTAAGTAAATCCTGACAAGGAATTTGGTCAGTATTCTCTAGGATTTGAAGGTAATGATCTAAGTGACTAAGTTAGGTGAATATTCAGGTGGTAATACAAATTTTTACAACACTCCCACTCAGCTAAATGTTCATACTGACTAGTCCTAATTTTGACCTAAGATATTTAAACTTGTTGCTAGCTAATGGTTTGGTAAATATGTCTGCAATCATTTCATCTGTAGGACAGTAAACTAAGCTAACTAAGTTATTCTCTATAGCTTCACGTATGAAATGATGTCTAACATCTATGTGCTTGGTTCTAGCATGAAAAGTTGGATATCTACCTAATTGTATACATCCTTGATTATCTTGAAATAAAGTAATAGGCGTTTTTTGACATAGGCCTAAATCTGTAAAAAGCTTTCTTAACCACATTGCTTCTTTTGTAGCTTCACAGGCTGCCATATACTCTGCCTCTGTAATAGAAAGTGCTATGGTTGGTTGCTTTCTTGAATTCCATGAAATTGCTCCTTTACAGTAAAGAAAGGTGTATCCTGTGGTGGATCTTCTGTCTTCTAAGTTTTGTCCCCAATCAGCATCAGAGTATCCCACAATATCCTGTTCTGAATCCTTATATGTGTATCTTAAGCAGATATAAGCAGTTCCTTTTAGGTATCTAAAAATGTGCTTAACTGCTGCAATATGATCAGATCCATAGTTCTGATTATGTTGGCTGACAACTCCCACTGAATATGAGATATCTGGACGTGTTCTAAGCATGATATACATCAGACTGCTGACCATAGATTGATAGGGAAAGTCAGGGCTTTCAGATGGCACCAAGCTCTCTTGATTTGGTTGAGTTTTGACCAAGTTAAGGTTTGTCTCCATTGGGGTAGCTGCCAGATTACAGTCTTCCATTTTGTACTTCTTTAGTATATCTTGAATATACTTGGACTGGCTTAGGGTGATAGTCTGGGTACTTCTGTCTATGGAGAACTTAATCCCTAAGTAGTAATTAAGCTCTCCTAGATTGGACATCTTGAACTCCTTAGATAGGCTGGATTTAGTCTCTTCCAATGTTTTTAGGTTATTGGCAGCTATAATAAGATCATCCAAATATAGAGCTAGTAGAACTGAATTTGCTCTATCTGGCTTATAGTATATACTATAGTCAGCATTACCCCTTCTGAAACTCAAAGATTCCAAATATGAATCTATCTTGCAATTCCAGGCTCTTGGTGATTGTTTGAGACCATATAGTGACTTTTTAAGCTTACAGACCAAATGGGGGTTATCTTGGTCAACAAACCCATCAGGCTGGTCCATATACACATCCTCATCAAGTTCTCCATTCAAAAATGCAGTTTTTGCATCCATTTGATGAATAAAAAAACTTATATTTGGCTGCAATAGCCAATATTAATCTGATGGAATTAAACTTGGATACTGGTGCAAAGGTCTCAGTATAGTCAAGTCCTTTTGTTTGAGAGTATCCTTTGGCTACAAGTCTTGCTTTGTATCTTTCAATTGTACCATCAGCCTTGCATTTTGTCTTGAAGACCCATCTGCATCCAATTGATTTTTGGTTGATTGGTAATTTGACTAAGTCCCAAGTTTGGTTTTCCATCAGGGCCTGATATTCCTCAGTCATTGCAGATCTCCAAAACTTTGTCTGAGGGCTATTTAGGGCCTCTTTTACAGTCTGGGGTTCATCAATATGGACTGAATAGGCATAGGCTAAGTTTGTACCCTCATTGATATAGTAGTTTGGGCTATTTCTTGTCCAATTGGATCTCTGGGCATTTGATACTGGAATGATCACTTCTGGGATATTCCTGGGCACTGATTCTGGCTGAACCATGGTTGTAGAGTCCTCTGGAGTGAAAAAAATTTCATTGTTTTGCTCTGATTCAATCCTGACTATTGGTGGACTTAAAATCAAATTTTGCCATCATCTGATGTCATTTTTTGTGAAAATTTGAATTTTCATCAAACAACACATCCCTGGACTTGATAAGCTTCTTTGCTTTGGTATTGTAGAGTCTGTATGCCTTACTCTCATTGCAGTAGGCCAAAAATATGCATTTTACACTTTTTGGCTCAAATTTTAACTGATTTCCAACCAGTTTTTTGGCATATGCTGTACACCCAAATATTCTTAGATGTTCTGCACTTGGTCTGTATCCATACCATGCTTTGAATGGAGTAGAATCACAAAGTATTCTATTATAACTCCTATTTTTCAGGTATACAGCAGTGGCAACTGATTCCGCCTAAAAATCATAGGATAATTTTCATCATGGATCATAGATCTTGCCATATCAATTATTGATCTGTTAGCTTGTTCTGCTACTCCATTTTGCTGGGGGGAGTATGGTACAGTAGTCTCTTGCTTTATCCCATGAATTTTGCAGAAGTGGATGAATTGTATTGAGGTATATTCTCCACCATTGTCAGAGCGTATTTTCTTGATTTTTTCACCAGTTTCTCTCACCACCATGGCTTTAAACTCCCTGAACTTAGACAGAGCTTCTTCCTTTCTCTCCATGAAGTAGACCCATGTGTATCTTGTATAATCATCAATAAAAGTGATTAAATACTTCATCCTGCCTAACAATAAATTTTGCATAGGTCCACACAGATCTGAGTGAATTAGATCTAATTTTTTCTTAGTTTTGATTAACCCAGAGCTCTTGAACAGTTGTCTGGCTTGTTTCCCATATATGCAGGCTTCACAGTGCTCCAAATTAGCTGGGGGATCAATTTTCACTTCAGATATTAGCTGATCTTTGGTCATTTTACGCAAATAATCAAAAGTGATGTGTCCAAATCTCCTATGCCAAAGCATTGGTGTTTCTTCATTCAAGTTACTTATATTGGCTTCCAGATATGATGTAATAGAAGTCAACTTGTATAGATTCTGATCTCTGATGCCCAAAGCAATATGGGCACCATTTTGATCAGTGATCCTGCATCCAGAATTGTCAAAACTGAAACTGAGTCCTTCTGCTGTGGCCTTGCTTACAGAGAGTAGGTTCTTGGCTATTTCTGGTACATAGAGTACTTCTTTAAAGGTCAGTGTATGGCTTCCTTCACAGCTTCTAAGGTCTACCTGAATAGTTCCTTCTCCCGCTGCATAAAGTGTTCTATTGTCACCCATGAAAACCTTCTTAATTGGAATTTCTTGATATTGGGTAAAAAGTTCTTTTTGGTGTGTAAAGTGTTGAGAAGCTCCAGAGTCAATATACCACGTCTGAGAATCCTTGTTTGTGGTCATATTTAGTGCAGATATGAATAGTCTATCTTCAGTTGTTGCAGCATTTCCATATTCAGGATTCTTTTGCTGATTATCTTTCTTTTTGAGACACCGGTCTGATGTGTGTCCTTTCCTTTTGCAGTAGCTACAAAACAGGTTGCTGTTGCCTTTGTAGGGTCTTGGGTACCTCCTTTGTTGGTTATCATTGCTTATTAAAGCATTTTCTTCTTCCTTCTTATTGGCACTTAATTTTCTTAGTTCTTCATCCAGGAGCCTTCCGTATACATAATTTAAGGTCAAATCTTCAGTTCTGGACTCTAGGGCTGATACAAGGCCCTAAAACTTGTCTGTCAGGCTATTCAGGATGGTAACTATCACATCCTCATCAGTAGTTGGTACGCCCACAGATTCCATCTCATCTAACAGCAGGGTAATTCTGTTAATTAGATTTATCATTTCTTCTGCTGGCAGCATCTTTGTAGTAAAGAATCTTTGTCTCAGATACATCTTCTTGGCAGCTGAACATGACTGGTAGGTATCTTCTAATGCTTTCCAGGCATTCTTTGCTGTTTTTGCTCTTGAGCATTGAATTAGCAATTTGTCCTTGACGTTAAGGCAAATGCAGTTAAAGGCACTTTGTTCTTTCTTCTAGTACTTTAAGGCTTCCTCTCCCACATTTTTAGCAGGGCATTCTTCTCCCATGACAATATCCCAAAGGCCACTTTCTTGTAGCAGCATCTTCATCTTCACCTTCCACACTTGGTAGTTAGAGCCATCCAACTTTTCAGCAGAGGGAAAAATTTCAGTAATAGCAGTAGTAGACATTGCAGGGAGTGCCAGCTTGGGGCTCATAACCTGTTGTAAGAGTCTTGGAGATATTGGAAGTGATTGGGAGGACAAGTAGATTATGTGGTTTTCACTTAATGATCAATTGAATGTAAAAGTAGTATTTGTACTTTTACCTGGTCTTGGCATTACAAACATGTAGAATAGGTTAAGAAAGGTCCCAAAAGCATGTGTGCAAAGTTTGGGGCTGTCTGGACAACTTTGAGAATTTTCAAGTTCTGGGTACCTGGTATTTTGGTGAAACTATTCTAAGTAAATCCTGACAAGGAATTTTGTCAGTATTCTCTAGGATTTGAAGGTGATGATCTAAGTGACTAAGTTAGGTGAATACTTAGGTGGAAATACAAATTTTTACAACATTCTTAACCTATTCTACGTGCTTGTAATGCCAAGACCATGTAAAAGTATTAGTACAACTTTAATATTCAATAAATCATTATGAGAAAACCACATAATCTGCTTATTTTCCCACTGACTTCCAATATCTCTAAGACTCTTACAACAATACTGACTAGTCCTAATAGTGATCTAAGATATTCAAATTTGTTTCTATCTAATGGTTTGACAAATACATTTGCAATCACTTCATCTGTGGAGCAGTAAACTAGTTAACTAAGTTTTGCTGTAGAGCTTCAGATATGAAATGATGTCTAGTAGCAATTTGCTTAGTTCTTACATGGAAAATAGGGTTTCTACCTAATTGTTTACACCCTTATATCTAGAAATAATGTAGTAGCCATGTTTTGACATAAGCCTAAGTTTTTGAGCATCTTTCTTAACCTCATTACTTCTTTTGTAGCTTCAAAGGCTGTCATATAATCTGCCTCTGTGGTGGAAAGTACTACAGTTGGTTGCTTTCTCAAATTGCATGAAAATGCTCCTTCACTGTAAAGAGAGGTGTATCCTGTAGCAGATCTTCTGCCTTCTCAATTTTGTCCCCAATCAGTATCAGGGTATCCCACATGATTCTGTTCTGTGTTTGTATAGGTGCACCTTAAGCATGTATTGGCAGTTTCTTTTAAGTATCTAAGAATCCCCTCAACTGCTGCAATATGATCAGGTCCATAGTTCTGATTATGCTGACTGACCACTCCCACTGAATATGAGATTCTTCAATGTGTACCAAGTCTGATATACATCAGACTGTTGTAAAGATTTGAAATTCCACCTAAATATTCACCTAACTTAGTCACTTGGATCATTACCTACAAATGTTAGAGAACACTGACCAAATTTCTTGTCGGAATTTACTTGGAATATTTTCAGCAAAATATCAGGTACCCCAAACATGAAAATTAGATAAATTGTCCAAACAGCACCAAACTTTGCACACATGTACTTGGGACCTTCCTAGGCCAATTCTACATGTTTGGCATGGAAAGACCATGTAAAAGTATAAATATTACTTTTACATTCAATAAATCATTAAGTGAGAACCACATAGTCTACTTGTCCTCCCAGTAACTTCCAGTATCTCCAAGACTCTTGCAGCAGAAATGAGGCACAGATACGTAGATAACTAGGTCTGTTAGATATATCTATCTAGTTATTCAATGGTGAAATTATTAGTAAAACAAGAGTAGCAATCTGTGGAGTTTTCATGATTAGAGTAAACAAAGCTAAGCCTCCAGCAGTAGTACTATAAGTTATTATCTATACACGCAAATTTACCTACCAATACAATGACTATATACGTTGTATTTGCGTATTTTATTTGCATAGAAGGTTGTTATTCTCTTTACAATGAACATGGATTACACATTATACACATGGATAGCCTCTTAAAGACTCGAGAACACTTTGATAGCATTTACGGCAGTAGATTTAGCACTTGCAGGGTTAGCTCCAGTGACCACCCTGCCATCTGTATGAGTAAAGTCGGCAAATGGAGTAGGGGGTGCCACATACTCTGCCCCGACCGCCGCTGCTCCTTCCTCGATTGTAGCCACATTGGCCGATTTAATCAGCTCAAGCAGATTTAGCATTTCCTCACCCTCGGTGGTGAACCCAGTAACCTTTTTACCAGTAATAATGGATTTACCAGTGGTGCTGTCCATGATTCCGGGGAGAATGGCGGGCCCATGACATACAGCCGAAACCACACCCCCGCGCTTATAAATGTCTTCAGCAATATGCTGCAGGTGACGAGCTGTAGGATAATCCCAAAGGGTTGCGTGGCCAGCAGAGGCAAAGAACAGTCCGTAGTCAGCAGGGTTGAGATCTTCTGCCTTGTAAAGCTGCGAGTTCAGTTTGACATTGAAAGGGTGTGAAGGGTTGGCCAGCACCTTTTGATCATCTTCAGAGAGGAAATCCTTGGACAGGGAGTGCTCATCCACCCCGTAGGTACCAGTCTCGGTGGCAAAATCGACCTCAAACCCGGCCTCAACAAGCGCTTCATAAGGATGCAATGCTTCGGTGTAAAATAGTCCAGTTTTACTGCCGTTAGCGTAAAATGGCTCGTTATAGCTGGTGATGGCAAGTAGTGCTCTGCGTGGAAGATTGGCTGGCATTGTAATTTGGTTCTGAATACCAAACCAGGTTCATCGAGTCACGTTATATAATGGGCTCGTGTAACTGGATGACAAATTGATCGAAATTTCTGGCAAATGATCATATTTTTTTTGATGATGAGTTACCAACTATTTTTGGTTAGAACTACGATGGCTTTCATGGTGTATTATGTAATATACATCAAGCAGCGGGGATAGACATAACCGCCTATGCTTTGAGTTGAGTGTTTTCGGGTAGATGAAGGTTTCAGACTACCTTGCTTCCGTGGTTTTGGAGAGTCAATAGGCGTGCTTCTTTTACTGTCAGATTAGTGAGCTTTTAGCTTACGTGTACGTCACCTGTAGTTTGGGTATTCAACTATGATATGCAATTATTTGACATGATTAACTACGTTAGTCTTGAAACAAATAGCATCGAGGTTGAAAGTTACATCAAAAGTATCATCTTGTTACTGACTTATATGAAGTTCACCAGCTCGGGGATCAACATGGTCATAAGGGGATATATAAACTTCCCGTTCCATAAGATCCAACTCCTTATGTTTTTTGGCAAGCTTAATTCCTTCTTCACCAAAATGGCGTGTGGTAGCTTCAGTTTCCATAATCATCAGAAAAGGGCCAGGAGAGATCGATGCTATCCTGGAACTCCGGAAGCTGTGGATATGGATTGCGTTTCCTATAAATGACGCTTACCCTTACGCAGCACCCAAAAACTTATTATCGACATTAATACGGCCGCTCATGAGACAAGACCTTCATCCTCACCTTGGTAGGCAGCATCGAATGTCCGGGTACGAGGAGTACAGGCCAGCGGCCTGCTTTTTCACACCACCAAAGTGACAACTGCAGCATGCCTTTTGTGCTGTGTATCTTCAAGGAGATAAAGGTTTCGAAGAATATTGATCCCTTGGCTTTGGAAAGTCACTTGACGAGGTATGTTTGGAGGGGAGGGGCTTATCTGTTTTACTGTCCGACTAGTTAGGTAGCATAATGAGAAATTATCCATATATCCGAAACAGTTGGAATATTTGTACCTCAGGACGCCTACACTGGATAATATGTCTGTTACACGGGATAATATACTACAGAGGATGATAAGCCTGCTACACAGGATAATCTACTATTTTGGGTTTATTTCCCAATTTGTCCAAGTTGCGAACACGATTTAAAATCCAGTTTATACTCCGAATACGCGGTAAATGACGATCAGCAACTCAACCGCAGATTTTGATAAACTATTAAAATTCCAGATAGTCGGCCAATCAATAATAAGCAGCAAAATGTCGATGGATCCTACCATACAAACTCCATCACAATCGAACAAACATACATTTACCTAGATTCCTTGATAAATCTGGCAAAGTCTTGTACATCAGAGTCACCAAGGATCAATCCCTGAGTGGGTGTCGCTGAATATGAGGGTTCCAACATTTGTGAAGTGTCAGGAGTAGCCTTGTTCTGAGGTGAAGAACTCTGATGGAATAAGGTAAGAGCCCAAATGCTTCAAGGACAGCATGTCTGTATGGTGAGGCAGGCAGATCTGTAGCCATAGAGTAGAGGTAATCCACTGCAAACTTGACCAACCTGGTATAGTCACTTTTAGACTTGGGGTCAAGTTTGTAGTATCTGTATTAAGCTAACTTTTGTATTTAGGAATTAAGGAAAGTATCAAGGAAGTTATGAGTTATTGCCAAATCATTGGTGATTGATTTACAATGCACCGAGATCATTTTTGGTTAGTGATTGATTTACAATACACTGAGATCATTTTTGGCTACCTAACAGAAGTCCAAGGCGTAGAGAAACCAAAAGTGGATGCTTACCTAAATGGGGTCAGACACCTGAATAGGGAGCTGCTGTTGATATAATACCTAGCCGGAGATGACCACCCTGGAGGACACCCTAACAGGTGCGATTAATATTCCCTTGGACGATTTACGAGAACATCTTGCCGAAATCCCGACGAATAGGCCGGTTGTCCTATACTGTATTATAGGACTGCGCGGATATCTGGCTCAACGCATATTAATGGGGCATGGATATCGCAATGCACGTAATTTGATTGGGGGTTGTAAGACTTAGGTCCCCAAGCCATTCCCTGTGCCTTCTTCCCAGTCAGCTGCTACTCCCACAGAAACTCCTTCAGTTGCCTTGAAGGTAAATGTTTGTGCTTTACAATGCCCCGGGCCTATCTTGCGGGTGAAGCAAGCGATGGATAAGATTGCTATTGGTGAACGTGTGGAAATCATTGCTACTGACGCAGGTTTAGCTCGTGATGCTGCTGCATGGTGCAATGCCACAGGAAACCAACTAGTTGAGAAGCATGAAGAAAAAGGACGCTACACAATTATTCTTGAAAAGGCCGCGCCTACTGTTATATCCAATTCAACACTGTAGATAAACCATTCACTAGAATCTTATTCTTGTTCCCACTTGCAACATAGAACTGTTTATAACGTGAAAAACCTTCTAAATCCGAGGATATATGCTAGTTCAATCGAACTGTTTACAGCGTGAGTAATTTTGTAAATCTAAGGATATATGCTAGTTCAATCAAAAACTTCCTTTCCCGCTAAATCAGCCCATAAATCCCCGATGCTTCCTTGATTGAAAAATCAAGATATATTTGCATATTTATTGCTTTGTTATGCATCATACACCAATTTGAAACTTTCCCTTGATGATACCCTTGTCAGATACTGTTGTAGGTTAGGTCTTCCTGAGAACACTACATCGCCCTTGATTGACTTTAGATGGACCAGTAATGGGATGACGTGGACGTCAGCAGCTGTATACTTCACCCCCACAACATAAGGCCCACTCACTAACTGGTCCTCTAACTGATCCAGGAACAATTCTGCCTTTTGCCATTCAGCTCTGTGGAGATCAAATAGAGGCTGTGCTTGTTCAGGATACTTGTAGGCAACTAGGAAAGAATTCGTTTGCTGTAGCTTCTCACGATAAAATGGTGTATCTTGTTGCTGAATGAACTCGGCCAAGGCTTTTACACGACCCTCGAAAAATCCTTCTACAAAGGCCTTCTTATGCTCCAGTTCAACAAAATCTGATGGAGAAAACACTAAGAGAAACCCATCAATACTGTGTGCTTCCTTAATCCAGTGAGTAATAGTTGCCATATCACTGGTGGAGTATAACTCAGTTCCAGGATAGTTGGCATCAAGATACTCGGTAATGGCAGTGGAATCATCCAAAATCTGTTTAGTATCTGTGTTTACTAAGGTAGGGACAGTGGCATTTTTGTTGATCCTAGAACAAATGGTTACATTGGTGCAGAAGGCAATAGCCACATTACTATCTTACCGAAGGTATTCAGGCGAAAAGTTTTCTCCAGCAGCCAGATTCACCTCAATCACCTCGATGTCCGTAATATTCTTTTCAGCCAAAGTAAGACGAACTGATCTTGGCCACAGCGCTTGCTTGAAGGAGTAAAACTTGACTGGCATATTTTGAATATCGAGTTGTGCAGAGCGTTGATCTTATATAGAAGAGGAGGTGATAGTTCTGCTGGATGGTGACAGCTATTGATTGGTGTACAACGTTCGGCATATTCATCGGACCGCAAACTGCTTACCGCTTTGGGATTATCTTAGATCCGTGCTCAGCTTCGCAGCTTTTCCTGTTCTTTTTATACTCTATGACTAGTGTCACCCTGCTAATTCAATCTGATTGCCAAATTGGGTGGTTAAAGGATTCTGCAGGTATCGTGCCTAATAAAGTAATTTTCATAGTGATTGGTAAGCAATTTAATTTCAAACATAGAAACCTACGTTAACAGTGGCATTTAAGCCTGTTACTGGGTCTTATTTGCAACAAGCAAAGATGCATTTGCGTGTAAGCAAATAGATGCCTTATGGATATCAATAGTAAATCATGCTCCATTGACATCAACTCCCATCTTGCTTATAGGGTTTCTTAAGTGCTCAGAATATCTAACGTTACTGGATATGGTGACTTTCTACATATTTGAAAGCCAAGACTTGCGCAAGGTCAGTACCAATAGCAACAGTCATATTGAAAATCAACAACAAACAATTGCGATCTATATCTTGCGTCAAAATAACTTCATAATAGTCCCAGTGTATGGATTGATGTTATAACTGCAGTATTATATGCTTACTGCCCAGCTACTGTTAGTATTACTCGCCAACAATATGAACAGATCCAATAAATTGTGTTGAAGACCCAACCATTTGTAGTTGGCCACTCATAAGGCTGCACTTAGGATTAGGGGGGAGGATGTTGTAAGAGTCTTGAAGATACTGGAAGTGATAAGGAGGACAAGTAGATTATGCGGTTAGGGGGGGAGACAGTCACCAACAGGTGAAATCTTTATTTCAGTTGAAACAAAGAAGCCAGCGCTACTGTTGTAGCTTTGATACAAGAGTGTGTAGCTGAGGGGAATTTGTAGGTAAGTTAATAAGAAGTGATGATAGTTCATCAGTGCTCAAGACACTGTTCAGTGGGAAGGGGGGTAGCAAGAGAGGTAAGAATGACTTGTGAACAACATTAATGAGGGGAATGTGATAAGGATTGATATTCATCATAAAGGGAGTGTGCTGCTGCAGATATTGCTGCCAAAGGTCTGTCAAGTACTTCAGGTAGGCCAGCTTGGGTTTTTCTGACTGCAGAATATAGTGAGCAAACTTCTTGACTTCAGGATCTCCAAGTATAGTTCTCCAGCAGGAGCCAGGTGTAGTGTGGTGTGTTTTCTTCCAGGCCTTAATCAGTGGGTTGTTGCAGTTGTGAAGTCTGAGGTATAATCTGGTTCTAAGGTAGAGAAGTCTGATCTTATAGGGCATAAACCCAAAAGCACCAAGAATAGCATGTCTGTAGGGGCATTCAGGCAAATGAGGCACCAAGGAGGTAATGCACCATACTGCAAACTTGTCAAGCTTAGTGCAGTCTCTAGAAGTAAGAGAGAGAAGTGGTAAGCCAAATTCCAGGACAGGGAAGACAAACTGCTTGAGTAGAAGGAGGCAGCTGGGAGCTGAAGTTGTAGGAGGAGTAACAGCCAGTAGCTTGTGGAGTGCCTGTCTTGCCAGGATAATTCTCTTCTTCAGGTGTGCTCCAGAGTCTAGTCCAGTAGGAAGGAAAGGAAAGCCAAGATATGTAGCAGAAACCTGAGCAGGTAGAGTGGAGTTCTCCAAGTTGATGGGAGAGCCCAAAGGTACTGTCTTTGCAATGGAAAGCTGGAGATTATTGTTCTGCAGATACTGGTGGATGGTCTGGGAGTCTTGTTGCACATTGGAGGAGGATATTCTGATGTCATCAGCAAAGAGAGTAACCAGGCAGTCAGCTGAGAGTCTTGGGAAATCATTCAGGAAGATGGCAAACAGTATAGGACCAAGCACAGAGCCTTGAACCACTCCATTAGGAACTGAGAACACAGCTGATTGCTCACTTGGGTGCAGAATTCTTGCTTGTGGATCCAGAAACAGAGACCTGACAAGGAGGGTGAGAGAGGTACTGGAGAAGCATTGCAACTTGGACCAAAGCAGATTTCTGTCAACTGAATCAAAGGCCTTAGTAATATCAAACAGAACAGAGGGATGCTTGCACTGGAGAGAGAGATCTTGGCTAAGTATGACTGCATATTCCAAGGAGAGGCCAGGAACAAAGCCAAACTGTGCAGGATGAAACTTGAGGGAGTCAGAGTAGAGCTCCTGAGCAAGCAGAAGCTCAAACACCTTTCTGCAGGTGGGCAGCAGAGATATTGGCCTGTAGGAGCTAGGATCCAGGTGCTTTCCTTTACCCTTGTACAGTGGCAGAACATTTGCAAAGGACCATTCCTCAGGAGTAGAAAGCTGGGCCAAGCATTGCTGAAACAGTGGAAGCAGAAGTGCAGACATGGCCTTGGTACTAGTCTTCAGAAGCTCATAGGAGATTGTGTCCACACCTGGAGCAGTAGAGTTGGGAAGCCTCTTGAGTACATTGTGGATTCTCCCTTGATCAAGTGCAAGTGGGATGGGCAGAGTCTTGAAGTCAGGATGAAAGCCAGGAGTTGAGTACTGCTTTGTAGAGAAGAAGATGTTAGCCAGCTGTTCTGTTGAAGGTAACTTCCTGGAAGAGGGCCTCATTGCCCTGTAGAGTCTTGATACTGTTCTTGTTATAGAGTTGGAAGATTGCAGAGGCAAAGAGCTCATAATATGATCCCAGAGCTGAGTATGCAGAGTGTGGTGAATTGCCTTGGAGTGGTGTATTGCTGTCAGGAGGAGTTTCTCTGTTTTTGGGTTAGGGAAACTCAGGTAGCTTTGTTGCAGGGCTGAAACAATGGATTCCCATTTTCTTGAGGTAACAGCAGTAGTCTTGCATGGCAATGAGAGGGAGGCAGAGACCAGAATCAGATGCTTCACAAAGAGCCAGGCATAGTTGAGATCATCTGGCAGAGAAAGTAGCAAACTGGCAAGCTTCAAGTAGTTCCCAAAGTCTTTCTTCTGATTCTTGGTAGCTTTGTGGGTGAGCACAGTAAGTTTTGGCAGCTTCTTCTTCACAACTGGTTGCATAGAAAGGGACCAGGCTGGGTGGTCAGAGGCTCTCAAGGATCCTAGCTCAGCTCCAGAAAATTGCTTAACTTCATTCACAAAGTAGAGGGCAGCAGCAGAAGGGCAGATCCAGTCAACACATCTTTTCTCAGATTGGGCACCTAGTGCTAGCAGATGGCTTTCTCTCAGGAAGTTCAGTAGGAATGTAGACCTTGGCTTCATTCTTGCAGTCAAAGTAGTCTTGTTCTCAGGATGGGGAATGTTGAGATCTCCAAGCAAGATAACAGGTGTTGATATAGATTGCTGGTATTGCTGAACTTTCTGGCATATAACTTGCACTTCCTGAAGGGCAAGACTTGGAGGCAGAGAGCAGAGCACCAGACTGATAGTTGGCAACTGGAGAGCAGCACAGTAAGGGGAGTAAAGAGGGACACAGAGCTGAGGAGTATTGATGGTAGAAGAGATGAAGCAGATAGAGGAGGTATTCTTTGTTCTAGGAGTAGAAAAGCAATATAGATTAGTCAAAAGTATAGAGGGTAGCTGGACATCAATCAAACACAGGAGGGAAAATCTTGAAAGAAGTCTCTCTAGAGTTGGTCTTGATGGCTGTATGCTGTTGCAGTTAAGCAACAGAACTTCAGGTAGTCAGGCAGAGGTTGTAGCTTCTTCAGAGGCAGCATTGACAATGTGACCTGCAGAGTCCCAGAGCTCTTCAAATGGTGCATCACTTAAGTCAGCAAGGAGGGAAATGGCATGATTCTTGAGGAAGTATGCCACATCATAGGAGGGGGCTTGTCTCTTGATGGCAGCAAAGAAAGACAGAATGGCAACATGGGCTGGAGGCTTGTTGAACAGTAGAGAGTCAGAGGACTCAGATTCTTCAGGCACTATCTTGAAGTCAGTTTTCAGCCAGTTAAGGTTCTTCTCCACAAAGGCAACAAATGGGTCAGCAATGTTTTGGTCTAGGATAACCTCCAGAATCTTCCCTTTTCTCCAGGCCAGGTTGACAATTCTTGAGAGCTGAATATTGCATGCCTTGAGTGCTTTCCTGATGTTGGAAATGGGAGTCCAGGGAACTTGCTTCAAGTACACCACAGTCCAGGTAAAAGCTGGTGGTAGGTTTGCTGGAGGCTTGTAAGTCCTTCTGTGTTGCAATGGAGCTGCAGTAGTCAGATTGGAGTCCACATTCTCAGTAGAGGGTTTTCTTGATGTGTCTTGCTGAATGGTACTGGAGCTGGATGTGCTGATAATTCTTGCTAGAACCTTGCCTGCATAAGTCTGAGGTATAGCTGAGGTGACTGTAGAGGTGGTGGCAGCTGGTGCAGGTGGAGAGGCAGAAACTGAAGCAGGAACTGAGGTCACCTGGGAGAAGGCAGTAGAAGCAGGTTTTCTGGGAGGAACAGAGTTTACTATCCAGTTGTTCTGTAAAACACTGGAGTAGCTTTTCTGTGGAACAGGATCTTGCTCTTGAACAGGAACAGAAGTAGGAGGCTGGGGCTGAGCAGTAGTGGTAAGGCAGTGGCACTCCAAGGAAGCTTTTTGCAAGGCATCTCTGGCAGTTTTCAGGGCAGTATTGGCTTCATTCTTGAGCTTCTTGCATTGAGCATCCAGTCTCTTGTTTTCAATAGCCAGGGCAGTATTGGCAGCCTCTAAATCAGCAATTCTCTTCTCAATTGCAAGGAATCTCTGAAGAAATGCATCAGTAGAAGTGCTGGCATCTGGGAGAGCAGTGGCAGGAATAGTGTCCATTGACAGTGGGCTTCTTGGAGGCAAGGAAAGTGGACTGGCAGATTCAGGCACAAAAGGAGATATCCTGGCAGGAGGAGAAGGAGTATCCAAGGCAGTAACAGAGGCAATTCTTGTTGGTGAAGCAGCAGCAGGGGAGGCAAGCCTGTTCAGAAACTGGGCAGGAGAGAGTGCTTGAGGAGAGGGAGTCTTCAGCTTGCCAAGCATGTCTTCCATCAGAGTGATACCAATATTCCTGGTGCATTTGCAGAGAAAAGTAAGCTTCCTGAGTCTGCCAGCTCTTCCATTCCTTCTGATAGTTCCTTTGTTTCCACAGTTGGGGCAGGAAATCTTCTTGACAGACTTGTCAAAGCAATCAAGAACTTTCCTTTCAGGTGTAGTAGGCTCCTGTTGAGGTTTTGGTGGCATATCCAGAGTTTCAGCTTCAAATTTCAATTTTGAGATTTTTGGGTGATTTTTGATGGGCGGGATCAAAATTAGGGTTAGGGTTGCGCGCTGTGACTGCTTTTTACGATCGCAAGGTCAGAACCTAGGAAAATATAAAAATAGTTAGTAAAGGTGATTTAATGGATGGATGGATGGATTTGGAGTTAGGGGGGAGACAGTCACCAACAGGTGAAATCTTTATTTCAGTTGAAACAAAGAAGCCAGCGCTACTGTTGTAGCTTTGATACAAGAGTGTGTAGCTGAGGGGAATTTGTAGGTAAGTTAATAAGAAGTGATGATAGTTCTTCAGTGCTCAAGACACTGTTCAGTGGGAAGGGGGGTAGCAAGAGAGGTAAGAATGACTTGTGAACAACATTAATGAGGGGAATGTGATAAGGATTGATATTCATCATAAAGGGAGTGTGCTGCTGCAGATATTGCTGCCAAAGGTCTGTCAAGTACTTCAGGTAGGCCAGCTTGGGTTTTTCTGACTGCAGAATATAGTGAGCAAACTTCTTGACTTCAGGATCTCCAAGTATAGTTCTCCAGCAGGAGCCAGGTGTTAGTGTGGTGTGTTTCTTCCAGGCCTTAATCAGTGGGTTGTTGCAGTTGTGAAGTCTGAGGTATAATCTGGTTCTAAGGTAGAGAAGTCTGATCTTATAGGGCATAAACCCAAAAGCACCAAGAATAGCATGTCTGTAGGGGCATTCAGGCAAATGAGGCACCAAGGAGGTAATGCACCATACTGCAAACTTGTAAGCTTAGTGCAGTCTCTAGAAGTAAGAGAGAGAAGTGGTAAGCCAAATTCCAGGACAGGGAAGACAAACTGCTTGAGTAGAAGGAGGCAGCTGGGAGCTGAAGTTGTAGGAGGAGTAACAGCCAGTAGCTTGTGGAGTGCCTGTCTTGCCAGGATAATTCTCTTCTTCAGGTGTGCTCCAGAGTCTAGTCCAGTAGGAAGGAAAGGAAAGCCAAGATATGTAGCAGAAACCTGAGCAGGTAGAGTGGAGTTCTCCAAGTTGATGGGAGAGCCCAAAGGTACTGTCTTTGCAATGGAAAGCTGGAGATTATTCTTCTGCAGATACTGGTGGATGGTCTGGGAGTCTTGTTGCACATTGGAGGAGGATATTCTGATGTCATCAGCAAAGAGAGTAACCAGGCAGTCAGCTGAGAGTCTTGGGAAATCATTCAGGAAGATGGCAAACAGTATAGGACCAAGCACAGAGCCTTGAACCACTCCATTAGGAACTGAGAACACAGCTGATTGCTCACTTGGGTGCAGAATTCTTGCTTGTGGATCCAGAAACAGAGACCTGACAAGGAGGGTGAGAGAGGTACTGGAGAAGCATTGCAACTTGGACCAAAGCAGATTTCTGTCAACTGAATCAAAGGCCTTAGTAATATCAAACAGAACAGAGGGATACTTGCACTGGAGAGAGTGATCTTGGCTAAGTATGACTGCATATTCCAAGGAGAGGCCAGGAACAAAGCCAAACTGTGCAGGATGAAACTTGAGAGAGTCAGAGTAGAGCTCCTGAGCAAGCAGAAGCTCAAACACCTTTCTGCAGGTGGGCAGCAGAGATATTGGCCTGTAGGAGCTAGGATCCAGGTGCTTTCCTTTACCCTTGTACAGTGGCAGAACATTTGCAAAGGACCATTCCTCAGGAGTAGAAAGCTGGGCTGAGCATTGCTGAAACAGTGGAAGCAGAAGTGCAGACATGGCCTTGGTACTAGTCTTCAGAAGCTCATAGGAGATTGTGTCCACACCTGGAGCAGTAGAGTTGGGAAGCCTCTTGAGCACATTATGGATTCTCCTTTGATCAAGTGCAAGTGGGATGGGCAGAGTCTTGAAGTCAGGATGAAAGCCAGGAGTTGAGTACTGCTTTGTAGAGAAGAAGATGTTAGCCAGCTGTTCTGTTGAAGGTAACTTCCTGGAAGAGGGCCTCATTGCCCTGTAGAGTCTTGATACTGTTCTTGTTATAGAGTTGGAAGATTGCAGAGGCAAGGAACTCATAATATGATCCCAGAGCTGAGTATGCAGAGTGTGGTGAATTGCCTTGGAGTGGTGTATTGCTGTCAGGAGGAATTTCTCTGTTTTTGGGTTAGGGAAGCTCAGGTAGCTTTGGGTTAGGGTTAGGGTTCTAGTGCTTTATTGGGAAATTTGCACAAGAAGTGCAATCTTGAAATATGACAAAGTCATATGAGTATAGCAACTATTATAAAATGAAAACTACTTTGCCAGTAAAAGGGGTGAAGGAAACTGTAAAAGTTATAAAGGAAAAGTTGGGGACACAAGAAATTTACAGTACCATTCATTGCCCTACACTGCAAGTAAGCTCAAGGAACATAAGGGGAAGCTTTACCAGACTGAACTAAAGAATCTTGCTTCAGATCACAAAGGAAACAATGAGGACTGCAGAAGCTTTAAAGGAAACCAAGGTTCCCATAGTGATGGCTGACTGGGAAATCTACAGAAGCATTCACTGATCCAAAAGAAGGAGGCAAGAGGCTAGAGTAATGTCATCAAAATAAAATGAACCATAAGCTGAAGTTCAGGCACATGCATCAAGTCCAATCATGCCAAAGACAGCTGCAGAAGCTTGAAAGGAAATAGAAAGTCTCCATTGGGGTGACTCCAGGGGAAATCCACAGTCAGCCCTTTACATCACCAGAGGTGGGCAGTGTCTGAAAGAAAGGAAAGAAAGAGCAAGAGAAAAGGGAAGGAGAGAAGGAAAAAGGAAGGAGAGAAGGAAAAAGGAAGGAGAGAAGAATGGGGTGGGTGGGTGGGAAATCTTATAGGTGAAGGATCTTGTTAAAGATCACATCACTAGGTTAGGGGAGATTGTTAGGGAAGGAGCATCAGGTCAGAAGACCCAATCTTATAGGTGAAGGATCTTGTTAAAGATCACATCACTAGGTTAGGGGAGATTGTTAGGGAAGGAGCATCAGGTCAGAAGACCCAATCTTATAGGTGAAGGATCTTGTTAAAGATCACATCACTAGGTTAGGGGAGATTGTTAGGGAAGGAGCATCAGGTCAGAAGACCCAATCTTATAGGTGAAGGATCTTGTTAAAGATCACATCACTAGGTTAGGGGAGATTGTTAGGGAAGGAGCATCAGGTCAGA